>JAAAYG020018200.1:0-19770 GCA_009936455.2 Tomocerus minor
ACTTCAAACTACAGATGCTCATAAGTTGAGAACCAAGACAGAAAAAATTTGATCTTTTACTGATTTTCCATCTCCTATTTGTTCCTCATCAAGACATATTTTCATTCCTGTCTCCACATATAGTTGTTTCATCTTAAAAATATTCATTCATCATGCAATCTCACAAGCACAAATTGCTATGAAGTCAATTTTAAATATTTTGCTCTCTATGCATTTTCATAGCTAATGAGAATAGTGGAATGGAAATAACAATTTTTGTGTGGGTACTTAGATTGTTTTCTAATTAGATTCAACATATTTTTTGTTTACGTTTGAATAGTTTCTTATAATATCGTGTACTGGAAGAACAGCTATTCCGAACCAGTTTTGTTTTAACCTATGAACACTAAGTAAAAAAGTATGTAAAGGATGAAAACCAAGAGGCAATGGAAGACCGTGCTTAGCATTAGCATGAGATTGGTCATGCTTTCTTAAAAATTCATTTGGCATTGAGAACATCATTAGTACCGTTTAGGCTGCGACTTTCACTAGGTACCTACCTTGCTTGTCAAAATTGGACTTAAAAGGCGACTACAGGAAGTTTACACTGCATAATTGTGGCGTTAACGTGATTGTAAATGCGTTACAGAATGATACGTAGATATATGTATAGATAAATAATGGGCGATTATGCGGACAAGGAACAGAAGGTGACATGTGCACCGGGTACTGTTGTGCTGCACATTCTGAATTTCTTGCATACTTAACTTCAGGCTTAGCTAAAGATATCACTCCAGAGCAGAGACCACAACAAACATCAGCGAGAGAGAGAGAGTTGGCCTGGAAGTGTCGAGTAGACATTTGGACACAAGTCAACCACCTGATAGTTTTATTAAACTCGAGTTATGCTAACCGACTTAAGCTAAGCAGATGTTTGCCGATAGGATATAATTTCGCCTTGGCATGTCTTACTTGACTGCTAACTTGCTTGCATAGCGCAAATACTTCTCTTGTTGTATTTACTTCGCTCCTGAATCACAATACTTATTATTTTGATATTACGCCTATTTGACTCTACTAAATTCTAATGCGGGCTTGGGGCCAAACTTCATTTATTTACGTTTACATCATTGTGGAATGGCCGGAAAAATTATTATTTCATAGGAGAGAAAATCTAAGTATGAATTATTACTTCAAAATCCAAACAAAGGCTTTTCTACTTTACAATTTCATGGTATTATTAAAAACACGCTGATAGTTACAAAACATAAGAAACCCGAAAGTTGAAGGAAGGCTATATAGGTCTATATTTAACAAGAATGAATTTTTGTAGTGTTATAAAATATTGGCCTTGAAACACTGAGCACGTAACGTTGAATTACTTGCCCTGTACTGTAATAACAAGTTGGTATAAAAGGCAAAAAGATTTGATAGCATACTTTCTCTGATTAAAATTTCTTATGAATCCTATAGCCCTAAGCCCTTATATAATTGCTTCAATGTAAAATGATTGGGAAATGGAAAATTTAGTAATAAACAAACAAACGAGATTTTTGTAGGTAGGCTGGATGAATTCCGCACAAGAAATGAGCAAGGAGGA
The DNA here is from genome assembly GCA_009936455.2 of Tomocerus minor. Classification (NCBI taxonomy): domain Eukaryota; kingdom Metazoa; phylum Arthropoda; class Collembola; order Entomobryomorpha; family Tomoceridae; genus Tomocerus; species Tomocerus minor. Next base: position 1,580 of record JAAAYG020018200.1, read on the forward strand.
ATACAGGGCTTATCTGGCCTAGTGATCTGACCAAAATTTGAGAAAGGCTCCACATACGAATATAAGTGCAGGCTATAGTTGAAATAGCGCCTTCCTATTTACTTCTACAACAGAAAGAGAGAGAGAGAGAGAGAAAAGACTGGTAAGTCCTGACTTCATTTCATTCTATTTACTTATTGTTATGGGTTAGTTAGTTATACTAGGAAACGTTACGTAGTTTTCGTTAGTTGTAATCCGGAGAAAGTCAGGTTTGGTTGGTAGTCATAACATGCTAGTATTGTAGATATCTCACTAAGCTGGAAAGGAAAGGCAGGGACTCTTGAAATGATCGTAGCATGTTACATGTCTATTCTAGTTATTAGAGAGCGTAGAAGAGACGTCTACGTCAAAATGAACTGATTGTGAGAGTGAAGGTAGCTCGGCTCAGCTCACTCAACTAAAACACAAGATATCACAACCAAACTAACAACGATATACTAAACGAAAATGAATGCCTTAGTTTAGGAGGAATGATGGAAGGAGGATAGCAATTTCCCTCACTACCAGATTCTATAAGGATAAACCTACACAGAACAGAGTGCAGTTAGTAAGTACACAAGCTACGTACTTACCTGTTCGTCTACAGGAGCTTGAGTCTGATGGGAATTCCTTTGCTTTTGCTTCACTACACTGCCCTACTCTAGTCAATTGAACTGGAGTCAACAGATTTGAGGAACTTGACTCTTTTACTTTAGACGAAGCAGCAGAATTGATTTGACCAAAGGAAGGGCAGGCAGGCAGCTCACTGAAAAATACTTGGCTACCTACTACATACTAGATGAGTTAGGTTTTCGCTTCCTACTATTTGTACTGGAAATCTTATTTCACGAGGAAAACGATTTAGTAATAATAATTCCATTTCTTCCTCTCGCAAAGAACAGATAAGTAGCTACTACAAGAAAACAAGGCAATTTCCCAAAGAAATCTACCATTCCAACTTGCTCTAATGCAATACAGACATAATAAAATAATTCTGACAACGAAGAGGGCAAAATGTGAACCTTTAAGCCCAATTGCATTCTTCCCTTAAATTCCATCCCAATGCGCAATGTATTACACACGAAAGATATTCTATACGGACTAATATTTCTGATTACTCTCAAAGACGACTACAGTGGCTTACCTTTCTTTATTAGGAAGATAGAAGATAACCCGCTTGGCCATATTAAGCCTACACCATCAAATCTATTCTTATTAACGGAGCGTAGCTCACAAAAGCTCTATAATAGCCACTACTATGGACTTACTAACTTAATAATAACACTTATTGTTTGCTTTTCTCTCTCTCTTTTCCTACAAGAATCATATAATGGAACACATTGCACAGCAAAGAATTGAATAAATGCTCGTGAGATTGTTAGTGAATCAGAAATTGCTTGCTTATGCAGAGCTTTCTATGAAAAAGGGACAGTAAACAGTTCGCCCTCAGATATGAAACCATTTCCCACCACCAACACATTTCTATTCAATGCTCCTATACTAAATCTACTAGAAAAGGAAAAGCCAACTTTTACAGCCCAAGTAATTCAACAATAAAATAAAAACAACAGTAATTTTTCTCATTTTTTGTTTATTACTTTTTTTATTTGCTTCCGACTCTTGTACGTTGCCTTTCTAGGATTTCTTTCTCATTTACGTGGCTGAGACTGGATTTGCTAGCTAACCAACAGTATTTCCCTCCGGAAGGCCAAGAAAATTTAAAGATATTTTCACCTGATAGCGTAGAACATGTTTTCTGCGTATTACATCTGTGTTCTACCGCACTATTTACTTGCATATAAACTCCCTAGCGTAAATGAAACTATTAAGCAAATGCAAGGCAACTCCTTCATACATTAGCACGCTATTAGATACAGTTAGGTATTCCAATACTTAACATTGCTTGATATTAGAAATGCTTTTCTTGTGGTTTTACATTTTTCGGCAAATCGCAATCCTTGATATTTAGTCAAGGTTGAAGCTATGAATTTAAATCACTAACTATTCTGAGTTATGTAGACCTGCGTCCATTTATGCAGCTATTAATGAAGCTGATAAGACTCACTCATTTTTAGGTAGGTACTCTATGTGATGGTTCGAAAATTATGTTATGACTACTGGGTAGTAGTGTACCAACCAATATTTAATGGTTTGTATTAACACGCGACGAACCCCTTTTTTTAAAAAATGTAACGAAACGCACTGGTAAAATAATATAGTCTGAATGGAGTAAGTGTCTTGGCAGGATTGTTTGTTTTGATCTTTGCCCAATCGAGCAAATATTTATAAAACATGATATTATGACAAATTCGGCATTAGTATTGTCATTTGCATAATGGCTATAGGTAAAAGGTGATTTAAACGTTCATAAATGTCATAAATCTATAAATTGTCAGTTGTAACTTTTATGGAGTGTTCATTGCTTATAAATATTTACGTAAATGAGGCTCTTCTTCTCCAGAGTAGCATGTATAGAGTTGGGCTAAGTAAAAGTGCGGCTCGTTTTAAGGCGGCGGTCAAAAACGAAGATAAGGAGAAAGTGAGAGCCGCCCGAAGAAAGTCAAGTCAGATCAGGAAATCGAAGCTTACAATCAGCTCTACTTATAGTTAGAGCTTAGAAGGATTTCATAAGACGCTAGTGCTAAGGATCACGATATCTATGTGCATGCAGTCTCCTTCGTTTCTTCGTTTCTTACAATTTAACTGTAGTTTCTGCTATGAGCAGTGGTGGTGGTGTGGTGTAAACAAGGCATATGCTGAATATAATATATAGCAATCTGTGAATTTATAGGTTCGTGTTTGATAGGGATAGGAGGAGGGAGGTTAAAAGTTGGTTCATTGAAGCCAGAGAGAAAGGATATGAAGAAAGCATAAAGAAGGTGAGTAAATATATGGACTACTCCACAGAAACAGGGCAGACCACTAAAGCAAACTGAACTATTGAAAATCAAAGGAGAGGAGAGTAGTTGAGCAAAAGGGGAAAGCACAGATAAAGTAAACCACTTGTGTTTCATTTCATTGCAACTTATAAGATAGTCTCTCTCTCTCTCTCTCTCTCCTCCCAACTTGATAGTAAATAGGGCCCGACTCCCTAGTTCAGCTAGCCACATCAACTCCCCTGTACAAGATTTCCTCTCCTCGCAATTTCTGCCTTTGCTGCACTATTTGCACTGCCACGACCAATGGACCTACTGAGTATCTCTTTCTGAGTTAATACTCCAACTCTCTATACCTGTCTTATTGCCATGAAATGTCATGCCCTTACCGACAGTCTTCCAACCATTCTACTTTCATCTATAGCCATTTATCGTTATTATCTAACCCAAGTTTGCATTTACTTGGTTGACTACCGATGCCATGCCATGGACTTCCATTCCATACTGTTTCAGAACACCATTGGCCATAACATCATAAATATTAACCATCGTTCTCTATTTATATCCATCTTTACAACACCAGGGTTCTTATTTCACATTTTTGGAGTCATAAAGACAAAATGTACTGCTAAGACACGCTATTACAGTTAAAAATATTTTCTTGCTTCTACCATTAAGAAAAATCAAAAAAAAAATTATTTTCTTTGATGTACATGGTTGTAATAGTATTAATAAATTTTTATTTATTTTAGTGAGATTTCGCAACCCTGTTGATTATGAATGACACAATGACCGCGTGCAAAGCATGTAATTGGATGACATGAACTGTCTAAGCAGACAAGACTTGTGCATTATTCCATCCTTAGCATGTCAAGTAAGAAAAGCATTGCAAATTGCAGCGTATTTCTTATAATCAGTACTAATGTTAATAGATTAAGGGCCAGCATCCCATTTTTCCTACTTACGTTTTATTCCAATTACTAACTACATTATCTCACGTCACGTTGATACTTCCTTGTCCTTGTTTCGTGACCAGCAGCTCAGTCTTATGTAATCATGCTACGCCACGTCAGACATCTCCTTCCATAATGTAAACTAACTAGTTTGAACAAGTTTTATTTAGACTATAGCTACTATATATTCATTAACGGCAAGTATCGTTAGCAAGAGAAAGCATCCTTATCTTTAAGTGTCACCCGGTAGAAATTCTACATTGGAGCGTGTTGTACGAGCTCACATAAATACAAGTGACACAAAAATGTGTAACATTTATACTAACTTGGAACTATTGGGTAAATACACATTTATGTTTTGCTCCAAACAGATAGTGCAAGTGTGTCATTAAAAAATTCTCTTGAAAAAAGCAAGCCGTTAAAGGAGGAGAAAGTGCGTGGGTAATATTTAGCTAAGGATATTACATAATATTTCAATAGTAGCCTACGGGGCAGACGTGCTTTGTTTCCCCTTTTCCAAGAATAAGTTTATGTACAAAACTTCAAGGTTACATAATATATAGCGAATGTAGCTTATAGGATCTTTTTATGTACAACAGATAGTATAATGCATTTAATAGCGGTCACTATAATAATAATAATATATCTCAGATATTGGTTATAGGGAACTGTGGGTGAATAGCAGCGTGTCATTATAGTATTCATGCTCTGAAAACTTGAGAATTCCAGTAACCACACGTTGTAACAAATGTTATAATGTGTAACTTGAGTTTTCCTAGCTAGCGCCCAAGAATTTTCTGGGCAAGTGAAGTGCGAAGGTGAAATATATGTATAAAAAGTCATGTTGAGTGCACAACAAATAAAAGGAAAAGTAGGGAGGGAAAAAACTTGGGTTACTCACTTAACATAAGGTAACCTTATAGGGTGAATTGAAAGTAATGTCCAAAACGGCTGTTGAGAGAGAACTGGACAGTTAGTCAGGAAGTAGGACGCAGTTACGTAGGATATGAAGGCATACGGATGATTTCAATTCAGTTCAAGTACAGTAAATTCTGGCTCTGGTTCTAAGTGGTGTATTCTGGAGAAGAAGCTGATGTGGTGCCTATGGAAGCTATTGAATGAAGCCGTAGCGTGAGAGGAGGAAGAAAAGAACATTACCGTTCCTTGCATCTTTTACATCCATTTATTTTGTTACATTACTCTCCTTGTCCATACTTTTACATACCTAACATTATTTAGCGCACTTATTTTTCTCTGTACTCCTTTGAATTCATCTCCTAAGACCTTATAATTCTATCAGTGCATGAAACGTTGATATACTTTCATTTTCTGCAACCTTACACGATATTACACTAAGGAATATATAACATTCCTACGTTTAGGAATATATTTTTAAAAGTAAGCATAGGAGAAAATGTTAGGCATATATATATGGAGGAGTTACGGGAAAAGTAAGTAGCAATAACTAAGTTTAGGAAAACGAAGACCCCCCACTAGTTTACATAGATAATAGTGTTAGTTGTGTGGTAAGAGAGACGGAGAAAGGAGAGAGAGTGCCTAGCTAGCATGCACTTACGACTGCCTAGAACATACTTCAGAACTGTTACGTAGAATATGTTTAGCTGCCCACACTCTTTTCTTTATTTCTTTTTTGTGAATGTCTGGGATGTCTGTTTTGTCTATCTGTCTCTCAAGCGTGTAGTGCTGAACTGTAGTCTACATTTGTAAATACAAAGTTACACTACATTACATTACTGGGCATTGTGTTCCCACTTCAACTTCAACTACTACTAAACTACATAGAAGTTGACAACAGCGGACATGTAGCACTGCATCCTACTAGACAGACGTATACAAATAAAGACACCAACATTAAACCAAATCAAAGTAAAGTATGTATGTGCCACGCTAGCCTCCTTTTCTTTCGCTACCACTTTTCTCACTCACTCCTGACACACACAACTTGATTATTTACACTCAACAACAATACAATGCATAGCTCTTGTACTCTACCACTCTTAAGAAGAATAGGATTTTGCGTAAACAAATAGTGTTACTTGTACAGACATAGACATACTCCCATTAGTGCACCACACAACCAATATATATACTATCTTCTTATATACGTCAACTTTGATAGAAATGTTCCTCTCAGACTTTCTTTCCTACATACTTATTACTTTCTTACACTTCAACTTTCCACATCTAATATTCCTCCCAATCTTATTTCAGAGCAGCATAACAACTTAGGTACACGACTTATTCTTGCCCCTTCTCACAAAAATTTAGATAAAGAAAAACTTTTTAGCAACTTTTTACACTTTCTTTTACTCCTTGCAAAAAATTCAGCCCGCGGTGGCCATTGCACCGTAATTAATGCAATTATAGCAACTTTACCTCTACATAGAACGATAAAAATTAACACTACTCACCCCTCTCTTGATACGAAACTTTTGACACAACTGTTGTTTTACATTACAGGAGAAAGAGTAACAGATTTATTTTAATCACAAACCAAAATGCATTTAGACTCTTAATATTTAACCTACAAATCTCTAAATATCATTACTATCTACATAACATTATGTATATTTCTATGTAGTAGACTAATTCAATGTGCACCACAAACTTAAACGTGTACATAAAAAGCTATCACTTTCCTGATGCAAACCCCAAGAAAACTTTCACCAAAATTTTTATCAACACGCTCTTGTTTTTGGGTAGGAAAAATAGTTTTTTGTGTTCATTAAATTAAAAAAAAATATGCTTTATGCTCAAACTTGTATATATCGCTCATAGTATTGAAGGAAATAATATTGTTTACTTCTACCAACTTTTTATAAGAAACAAAAGTGCACTTATGCATGAAGTTGTTCGTGCAAGTAGCATACATATTTATAATATGACCTGTGTGCTTTCATCGAATTCTTTTAGAAATCTATAGGATTATTATTACAACCCGGTTTTGTTCACATTTAAATCAGACTGTGATAGTTAAACTAAGGAGAAAAGACACGAATACAGGCTCGAGCGAATTGAATACACGAACCCAATCAGGAGAGGAGTCTGAATTGATTTCAATTGGATTTGATGTCACATAGAATTAGAATGGGAGGAAAGCCCACTCACCCATTCAGTCAACATGAATGAGCATTTGTTAAGCAATGCTCACTCACTCGTTTGTTTTCTTAATAAAAAATGGGTAGAAACAGCAGGAACCAGATCCAGCTGCTTGTTTCTAATGTAATACTTTTAAAGGACTAAGATAACGCTTGTTTCCCTATACAAACCACATGAATCCATACGTGTATGCAATAGTAGAGTTGTATGTACTTGTATATTTTCTCATTTCGCTATCTGCAGGTGAACTACAACTATAAAATCCAAGCATAGTGAAATATCGAAAAGCAGCATGTTTATTTTTCGCTATCAGTAAAACGTAGTCGGAAAGAATTGTAGGTAGGTAGGTAAAAAAGTGTATACGTGCTTGAATCACGCTTCTCTCCATGAAAGTTTCTTTTAAGGGGAAAGCCATAGAATATGTTTATCTGTCTGTCCTGTCCACTACATAAAAATACATAACGGTTTAGTGAACTGGATTTTTTCAAGTGCACTTATGGTTAGTACTTTAATGCAAGCATTAGTAAAACTTTCTCCATGTTTGTACTGACAATGTATAAAACCTGTTTTCGTACCAACAACATTTTAAGCTGATGAATTACACTGAAGTCGATTACATGTGCTTGGCCAGTAAAAGTAAAATTTTCAAATTACACTAAACCATGTTGCCTATTTTCGGAAATGTCGATGGTTTCTCCTAGCATGCCATTTCCTAAACTTTAGTCGTCCTATATAATTAAACGGGTCTAACCGGAGAAAGTATTTAAAGCTGCTCCTTAATGAATAATATTACTAATGTCAATGTAAGTAATAAAAGCTCTATACGAAATTGCTCCACACTTCGTCTTACCCCCAACCGTCTGTCGTTAACAATAAGAATTACTCTCCCAGTTGGTTACGTCGTGTAGAGTCTTTCTTGAGCTGAGACATGAGATAACAGTCGGTGTAATCTGAGCAGTACGAAGTAAATGGTATTTTATTTCATAAAAAGTCAATGTCAGACCAAGTGTGGCTAAGCTAACTAACTAAGTCACTAATGACGAAGAAATAATAGAGATAAGTAGTCTACTCAACGACACTCAAGCAACCATAAGTGGAAGTTGATGAAGGGGGAACTTATATTTAGCCTTGTTCATATATCTATATATACATGGAAATATAAGTAATGTAAGGGCTGTGCATATATACATATAGAATATAGTAGGTTAATAGTGAGTTACCTTATCTCTAATTTGATTACATAGCCTTGCTACTACAGACTACAAACTAATAGTATAGTTTTCTTCGCAACTCACTTACCTTGATATTCTCTGTAGAACTCGCAATCAGCGACGAAATTCGAGCTCGCTGCTTAAAAGGCAAAGTCAAGGACAGGAGAAGTCCACTTGTTTTACTTTTGATACTTATGATTTGCTCACATTTTATCTCAACCTCACAGAGTCTAGTCAAATTAAGTTCACACAATTATCCCCACAGCTCTCTTCAACTTAATAGAATACTACTCAATTACACTAAGGACTTTGTAAATATTAAATTAGGAGCACTGAGTTCTAGTGTTTGTGATTTGGTTACAGAGAAGTGGAAGCCATGCAGAGGGAATTTAATTCTCAGACAGTTTTGTCACTAAACAAAGATTACTTTCACGTTCTATTACAAAATTGTCTTCACACTTTACAACAAAAAGTGTTTTTAATTTCTAATGTCTCAAGAGGATTTGCAACAATGCGCAATACTTTAGTTCAGATATTAATTCTTCGGGTTGTAGTAGTTATGTGCCTTACTTTTCAATGTAATAAAGGAAGTAGGGAGATAAAGACGCCTAAGATTGACCTAAGTGTGTATCTGTAGGAAGAAAAAGAAGAAGTTGAGAATTGCGTGGACGTGGAGTGGATGAAATATATAGGAAGGGGGCGAATAGAAATTCGCGGTCTGAACTTTGTTTCACATTTTTGGGACGTTAGTGTTGCTCGTCGAAAAAATCTCTTCTGAATATTTTTCCCTAGCCTAGGATTTGGGGAAAGAACTGAGAGTCTTTCTCCGCTTTCAATCCAGTTTTAGATTGGGATAGTTGAGAAGAATGAAGAACAAAGTGATTTGTAAGAAGAAAAAGAATGAATGAAAGAGCTGCTTCCCTTGACGTTCGAATTTATGGACTGAGGGTATTTAGACTGCCGGCGTGTGAAAGCCAGACTTACCCGGATTTACCTTACCCCGCATGTCCCGTAATATAAAAAGCAGATTGACACTACAGGGAAGCATGGAACAAGCAGGCAGCAAGTTGAGGACGAGCCTCAGCTCAGGCCAACCAATTCTCCCGAATTGAACACAACGGCTCACTATCTATCAACCTAACTATGTCTGAAGGAGAGAAAGCCAGGACTCGTGCAACTATATCTGATCCGAAATGTAAAAGGTAACTTTCCTTCCTTTCCTCCGTATTTGTCGCTTACCTTCCTTTCATTTCCTTTGCACTAGGCACACCACACTCCTCCATTAACTATGTAATGTCTTCCCTGTCTTACACTTACAATTAGTCTTTCTCAATCCTAGTCTATCGAAAATTATCAAACTCTAATTTGAACTGGAATTTACCGGCTTTTATTGCCGAGCCACTTAAAATGTATATTTGCTCTGAGCCTTTGCGTTTCGCTACTTCTCATTGTCTCTCTCTCTCCAGAAACTCTACAAAGTTATTACTGAGAAAAGTACTCTGTGTGCATGCATATTATTATATTAACATTAATTTAATCATATTAGCTAAAAATTATTTTTATAGAAAAGCAATTCTGCCTTATATTCATTTAGGTATCGATACTAACTCGAGGCTATTGTGTCCTATACATAGAGAGAATGGAGAAAGGATTTGTAATAGCTAAGTTAATGACTGCTTGTGCCAATATTACATTCCAGGTTTATTTTCTTGTAACTGACGGAGTTGGCGACGAGGGCTGGATAGTAGCACAAATAATCTATAGTCTTGCAGTCTAGTCGAAAGTCTAATGAAGATTCTATTGATAATTGGGAATTAAGTAGTGGGTAAAGTTGGCGTACGACAAAATATGCAAATGAGATAAAGCAGACGATTCCCAAGGTAGGAATGGCTGCGAGAAGAGAAAATGAGATAGAAAAGCAATTAAACTCTCGGCTTTTACTTAAAGTACACTGATTCCCTCCTCCTGTGTTCCTCTATTTTTCTTTGTCATTTGAATGCAAATTTTATTAGGGAGTTACATATTATTTCCCCAAGCCTCCCTCCCTCTTCTTTTCTCCGAACCTAAAGTCAAAGGTTATCTTCTATTAATTTAGCTGTGAAATATGCTAATCGTGTCCGATGAAGGCGTTATGATTTTCTGGCTTGGGCGTGATTTGAAATTGTTTTAATAGACTAATAAAGTGATATAAAGTCAGATTTAAATGGTGAGCAGATTCTGGACTAAGCAGGTCTCTGTACAGATTCAATCTGCCCTGATTCGGATAAATTCTAACAGGAATTTCAGTCAAGTATAGTCAAAGTGTCCCTCTGTGTGGGAATTACGATGCCCTAGAGACTCCCTTTCCCTCATGCCTCACAACTAAACTCCTTTCTCCCATACAATAACATGCACTCGTGCTCTAGCTAACTTTCCCTTTAAGTGTTCACTATGTAACTACGTGCTTATAACTAGCAAATATAAATACGTAATATACCTTTCCAAACCAAACCAACTTAGACATACCTTGTTAGTTCTAGTAAATGTTACGCTACCGGCAACCAACCTCCCTTCCCTCCTCTCTCTCTCTCTCTCTCTCTCTCTGTCTCTCTTAAACTTACTCTTCTTCTACTGTACATATTTGTAAATGTAACTTGTAAGTGTGTACACAGAGCATTTAACCGTGCTCCAACAACGACCCTGCCATCCTAGCCCTATTTCGCAACGTCCCTCTCTTCATACACTTATTTATGGACAGACATGCTTAAGCGGAAAATGAATACCTATGCTTCTCCTACACACAACAGAACAGAGACTGAAGAATACGTTCTTGCTACACACTTACATTCGTAATACCTTTACTTACTTTCCTACCTGCTTATTATAGGACAACTAAATCGCTACCAGCATTATATATTTCAGTTATTTTACAAATATAAAGCATAATCCATGTAGAACATGCACGCTCAATTACTACAAACTATATCTTCGTATGTGTTTACTTACGTGAAATAAATATCATACTAACTGCTCAACATTGAAATTGGCAATTCTACCTAATGAATACCTTGAAAATGAAATTGTGTAATCAAAAATTGAGATCTGACATAATAATATTATGGTGCACTCAACTTACAAACTTTAAACTGATTACCTACAGTGGATTGAGGATTTTGCACTATTTTATTAGTGTAAGGAATGAACTGGGAGAACAGATTGCTTGCGAATAATTAAATCCTAAAGTGAAAGCAAGTCGAATTTAAGTGGTGCCCTAAATAAACCTGGAATTAAATCATACATACGTTACATATTGCACTTTTCTTACACAATTTCCATATTTTCTCTTTCCAAGAGATTTTACGCAGTGCCCACTTCAATTCTCCATCCTTGTTTGTCATGCAGCTACCTACGGATATGAATACGTAATAGCTAGTTGTAGTTGTGTAGTATATAAAGGTAGCGACCAAAGAGCTAATCTAATACTAGGCTGGATTTTCCAAGCATTTCTCACGCAATCGGCACATCCTCCATCCCACCTGATGACTACGAAATTAGATAGAGATTGACCCAGTATGTTATGTCCTTAATGTAGTAGTTTCAAGTGGGAAAGCAGCTGTTGCCTTAAAGTCCTTCATCACGCTCATTGAATTCTGCCCACGCCTCTCTGTCACCCGTATTGGCCGTATTAGCACATGGCCTGACAGATAATGCATACAAGGAGTCTTTTGACCCAACGATACTTGGAACACTACATCATAGGTAGGTACAACCGTGTACTACTATTTCTTCATTTATAATTCTCATTCTGAGTGAAAATGCAACACTTATGCTAGGTAGCTAATGTCTTTCTCTTAATACAAATTCAAGATTCTAATGCAACCTCCTAATTTAATCGTGTTCCCATATAATAACGTAAAATTAATTAATAGCAGTCTGTATTTTAGTAGTTTAGCATAAAATAGCATTAACTGCTTGGAATTACTTAAAGCAAGAATATAAAACACCTCTGCACAACTCATTTATGCCACATGTACGCTATTAAACCATAATTCAATGATACTTTAAGCACGCAGCCAGAGTGCGCAGTCATTATCAACAAATTGTTTATAACTTTTCAAGTCGATAATGGAGACCATTTAGTACGATAAATCCTTATATATTTGCACCATGCATTTGCTCGATTTATCTTATGAGATGCAACGCTATGAGGACACGTTTATTATTTGCATAAAATGGTAGTAAATTTTGTTTTGTTAATTTTTTAATTATCTATACAGGAGAAAGCCGGAGAAAGCAGTAAAAGTAAATTATGTATCATCTTAAATTATTATATGAGTAAAATATTTCCCATACTGTTTTGTTTGTAACAAAGACAAATGTTTCATTGACTTATTATTTATCTGTAACAAATGGAGCATTGATTAAACGGTGAGAACATGACATAAACAATTTATATAAGAGTTGTATTGTTTTGAAGCAACACCATTGTCAGATCAAATATGAAAAGGAACCTACGTAGTACATTGAGTTTGTTGTGCAGGTGTAGTTTAGCTCATTTAGCAGGCATCTGCTAGGTAAATGGTGACATTTTCTTTGAAAATCGGTAGATATAGGCCGCGCGGTAGACAATAATTTTCTTTAAAAGCACAGGTGTTTTCTTTTGTGTGGGAAAACATTGTTATAGGACTATGGGATGGAAAGTCAAAGTGAGTGGGAAAAGAAAGAAAAGGGATAGGATACAAACAACGAAGATCTAATTAAGAAATGAGCAAAAGATCGATCTCCTATTTTTTTTCACTCAGTTCATTTGATAGTAAAGACTCTCTGCAAGTTCATTTTAGTTCAGGTACGTGGATATATTATAGTATAGGGGAGGTTCTACTATCATAATAGTATATAGTAGGGATAGTCGGTTAGATATAACACATACTGAAAGGGAAATAAATATAGAAAGGCGCGAAAGAGTATAAAATATCTGAAGGAATAGAGGAAATCTCGTTGGGATTTTATATGTGAGACGAGAGGCAGGAAATTCTGTTTTACTGAAATTAGTATGCCTAGTGAAATGAGTAAGAGTGAAGTGAGCTGTCTCCTCTGTTTTTATAGCCGAGCTTTCTTATCTCGTGAAAATAGGCTGTACATTCATGTCTACCTCAGATGAAATGGAAAATACAATCAAGAAAGCAACCGCAAGTCAAGTCAAACTCGGTTAGTAATAATATAATGTAAGACTGGTTGTTTTATCTACGTTTTCTACGTTTCTGGGAAAGGAAAACAGTCGCAATGTTAGGCGGAACTCTAAACCAGGACAAGAAAGCAGTCATGGCATGTCAACTTACAATATTCCGTTAAAATATAGAGCAGAATATTTATAACATCATGCCATTCTAAGTGCAACTCTTATATAAATACCAAAATGCAATATTAATATTACATAAGTATTATTTTCAAATGTATTTCTACACTAGAAGATGCAAGTAAATCACACACACTAGAAAACGATACCTGTAGTAATGGAGTAAAGAGAGATGGAATCTGGTGTTTGTCTTTGTATAAAACCTAAGTCAGAAAGGTAGCAACCGCAACTAAAGTTCTTGCGAGTAGAGTGGAACTTAAAACTAGAATTTCTGAGTGCTATTATAATAGTGTAAGAAAAAGGTATGCAAGTTGCAACGATACATAAATGCATGAGGTTGTCCCAAAACATTTTCATGAAATTGTAGCAAGAAAAGAGCAGCTTTATGAGTGTTAACAATTCAACGATATCACACTTTAGTGCTAACTGACATTCCCCCATTTCCCACAATGATCTTTTGACTGCACACTAAAAAGTTATTAGTTTTGGACAGTTTTCATGGCTAAGGTTCATATTTTCCCGCAGCAGTCTCCGCTTCAGAAAATTTTGCAAAATAATATTTCGATTGTTTTAAATGAAGATTTTCTAGAGGGATATATGAGTGAAAGAAAGTGAGAATAAATCAAGTTCTACTGGAATCACTGGAGTGAGTGAGGTGAGATTGCATCTTACAACTTGGGATCAATGATTGCGGCAAAGGACGTGCTAGTAAAAAAGATGAGGTTTGATAGTCCCCTCTTAATAATACTCTTCTTTACATTATAAGCCAAAGAAGAGACAAAAACTCTTAGAATCAGAATTTCATTTTACACGAGAGCTATGTCTAAGATCCTCAGAATAAGGGGAGATGTACCTACACAAATGGTGGTGGTAACCACTCCGACAGACTCAGGACTATATAAACTAGGACGTAATACTATAATGGAAAGTTCTCTTGCGGAAAATTCATTTGTTAATGGCAAAAGTAACGCAGTCAAGTTCAAAGCATTGTTACCTTCCGTCGAGACTGAAAGACGATTTCTTGTGAATTCTATAAGGAATATTAACAAGGTATATGTACGTGGATAGTTGTGACATGGCAGGCAGCGACAAACTCTCTTTCAATATACCTTTCTAATTTCTATCGCCGATTCTTTGCTCTACTTTATTTTATGATGGGGAAATTGAATCTGATCTAAAAGTACAGGGAAGAATCTAAGTAATAGACTCTCTGGAAAATTGTGCATACAACGAAGGAAAACCAAATGAAAAATTTCATCTCTCCCCCTAAATCAACTCAACTCCTTTAATTTCATTTCTTATTATTGGAATCATCTCCTGCCAAAATACATTTTTTAAAGAATTTCAACAATTTCTCTTTTTGGCATTGCCTATCGGCTGAACATACTGAAAAAAGCACAACTATTTACACTATTTAAGCAATTTTTAAAAGCACAATAAGGTTAATTGTCCATAACATTCTGTGTACACGTCGATAAGAGAAACAAGAAAAGAGGGGTTTATAAAGTATAGCAACTTCGTCTTAGTCTGCAGAAAATCAATTTCCTTTTGGAATCTTAAGGTATTCTGTAATTTGGATTGAACTAGATAGGAATTCATCGTGAAAATGGAATTGGAATGGAAATTGTAAAGTTTTCTCCGTATAACATTGCATCATCACATCCACATCGGCTCAGCAGAGCACAGAACTGCCTATTTTCTAAGCATTCTTATCAAATGGGGCTTTATGTAAAGAAAATGAGCACAGGGGAACTTTATAAATTCAGACTCCTGCCTAATAGTTGTGTGTGAAAACCAGGCAAAGAAAGTCAAGTTAGTCACGAGCAAACCAACGCACAGGTTTACATCTTTGTTTTCCCATGGAGAAACAGATTCTATCATTACCTCAAGACTTCAGCTAACAATTGACCATAGGTTCAACCATTCTATCTAACTTACTCACTCACTTCCACTATAGAAAACCATGCTAGACAACAAGGCTGAACAACTAACATTAACTATCTCATTCTACTCAGAATATGCCACTATCACCAAGATATTTCTCATTAACCCAACCGAGATTTTCTTTACCTACTTAAGAATATACGATTCAAGTCAAATTAGAACGATGTACCCGGTCACTCACCTCTACTCTAACTATTCCATAGACATAGAAGGGGACGAGACAAAATACACCGCCACCGCTTACACCACCAACACCGCTTGGAAGACTTTCGGGTAACATTGGATACCTCAAACAAGGAGCATGTTTGTTTTTCTTTAGGTTAGGTTAGCGTTACACCCGAAAGTCTCAAAGCGGTGTAAGTGGTGTAGTGGTGTAAGCGGTGTATTTTGTCTCGACCCCATAAAAGGCTATGGAAATTTTTCACATCTCTCTGATCTATTCGCATAGCTGTTACACTCATTGCTTCCAATTACATACCATTCAGTATATTTAATATGATAGAATTTCCATTTTCTGCTAGAAGATGTGTCTATATTAAAATTAGCGCAGGCATACTCCCGTAAAGATGAACTCAATCAGTAACATACCTTACAAAAATTCAAAAAAAATATATAATCTCAAAAATTAGTGTGAATGAAAACCCCTCCGAAGCCTCCTGTTACCATGAAAGAATGGTAATTGGGACCTCAGGGGTTTTTTCATTCATTGAACGGAGTATATAATATATACTGACGATCTATCAGCTTTAGTAAAGTATTTAATTTTATAATTAGGTTAAGGTTAAAGTTACCGAATTTTGCCACTCACATGCCGCAGCATTACAATATATAAATCTGACTATTTTGTAAACGATATTGACATTGGTTTAACGACTTGGTCTGTCTAGGGAGTAAGATAGCTATACACAGTAGCTTATCTTCGGTGTCGACATTTGTAGGCGGTGGCATGCATTAGTTTGTATGCATGCTGAATTGCTTGACTTTTGAAGACAAAGAACAACGAATTATATGGAAAATCGTCAATTATAAGTACAGGAACGGGACTTTATGAACTTTATGCGGAGACTTTTTCAGTCTGTCCTTCCGTTCATCCGTCTGCGGACACTTCACCAATATGTGAATTTTCCCCAATATACCATCTTAAACACCACTGTATCAATGTGAAGCTTCACCGCTGTACCAAGGTGAAGTTTCATCATTATAACTGCCATCTACACCAGACTTTTTGGGAAAATTCCAAATTGTTTGCAATAATTATTAAATACAATGACAAGAAATTTTTGATATTGCTCATATTTTATAGACACGGAGCTCTTCAATAGAAAAATCATACAGTTTGATTTCAGTATTAGGAGCCGGTTACTGCTGCAACACATATCTTACGTATTCGTAAATTGAATGGACACAACTAATTTTCCTACGCTACTAACTAGCTAAAATTCTACCTACCTGTAATCTTCAGCTAATCGCAAAATGTAATTGGCTTACATAAGAATAGCCCTGTAAAAGGAACTACAGGTGAAGGGTAGCTTTCTTAAACCTGAAAGTCAATTCTACTCATATTAATTTTGCATTGGTTTTCCTCACCGACTTCCTTATTAGGTTCTCGGTAGGCATACCTACAAATGTCTACTACGGGCTATAATAGACTAAAGACTCCTTTATACGAGCGTAATCTATAGAAACATTGAGTATACATAATATAGTTGCATGAGTGTGTCTACCTGACTCCAGACAAGAAGATGCTCGCTGTGTGCATCTGTTATACACAAATCCCACGAGGAAATCGATGAACTGGTAATTAAGTTTTGGAAATGTGCTGAATAATTTCAAAGTGAAAAGAAAATTTCCTCGAGATTTTGCTGACGAGTTGCAGTACTATTAATAGTATTATCTGCTTTATATTAAGCCTCGACTCCTGAAAAATGACAAGACTACTACATCAAGACATGTCTCTGTCTACTCCTCGCCTTTCTATCTCCTTGGCCTATACTTATTAGTAGCAGTTTATACGCGATAGATGTATAGTAATAGCTAGTCCTGCCTCGCCACCCAACTGATGCTGCAATTTAATAATACACTTTCATTTTTTGGTTCTATTCACACTTCTATATAGATGGCTACCAAAGAAAGTGTCGCTGAGTATATTTAAGAAATTAAAGTAACTGTTTATGTACAGCGTATATTGTATTATGAGTGATACATGGGGTGCTTCATTGAATATACCCAATTTAAATGGTGGTTGGTGAACAAGTTTTCATATGCCTTTCATCATTCTTGAAGATTAAACATTATTCATGAATGCCTGCCTCATTATTGCCCATTATTGATTCTGCTTAGCATG
The DNA here is from genome assembly GCA_009936455.2 of Tomocerus minor. NCBI lineage: Eukaryota > Metazoa > Arthropoda > Collembola > Entomobryomorpha > Tomoceridae > Tomocerus > Tomocerus minor. The sequence goes on from JAAAYG020018200.1 coordinate 19,381, forward strand.
CTCTTTTCAAAATGGACTGCATACTTTCCATGTATATACCTGAGATATACATTGCTTAAATTTGACTTTATTGTCCTTAAAATAGCGGTTATTAATGAACATTTTTCTGTTATGTAAGGAAAGGAACTATGATCTTAACTATGCGGAAAAATGTGTATAATCATCTATAAAGAAATATATAAAAATGTTAGAATGTTTAAAATCAATTTCAGATGTAATCTTAAATCTGAAAATCATAGACCATTATTTTCATGTAGAGAACTGTGACCGAAATTCGGGATCATCATTTTCATGCCATTTTGAACTTACCAAGTTGTGATGAATATTCTGGCAGTGTTAAATGAATATTCAAAAGAACGACTTTAGTTGATAAATCAGAAAAAAGCACGT
>JAAAYG020018233.1:1405-12030 GCA_009936455.2 Tomocerus minor
GGTTTGTAGCTCCGTCTATTGGCGACGTGGGAAAATTTGAAAATAGCGGTAAAGGTAATTAAATGAGATTCATAATAATATTTTCTGTTCTTTAGCTGAGAAATGGTGTGCTCGTTCCTCGTTCTCTTTGCATTACACGTCAAATAAAGTAAAACTCACTCAACAAGTCTTGCGAATAAAGTTCGAGACAGACAGACGGAACGAGAGCTGCGTGCAAGTGCATGCAGTCTAATTAATAATTAGTGTCATCATCATCTTCTTCTTGTCCAGGAGAAGAGTGTCCGAGTTGGTGTCAAAAAATGGAGCTGCTGGATGTTCTTAGTACGACGGCCACTGTGTCAACTATTGGCCAGTTTCTATCCGGGATGTAAGTAAAGGATCTTTTAATTCCAGACATTTTTTTTGGTTTTCCCATATTAAAAATGAACATAATTCTTTCTGTCTGCGTGTCTGCCACGTTTTTCTCTTCCTCTCAATCAATGCACAAGGGAAAAGTGCTGACGAAGATAATTTTCTTTTCATTGGTTGACTAAGAGCAATTAATAGATTTGAGCTTATTCATTAGGTTGACTGTGAAGAGAATCAAAGGGCAAGGGTCATCAGGAGATTTAAGCGTCGTCCCTTTTCTTGCTGGAACTGTAGGATGCGCCTCATGGCTCTGCTATGGCGTTTTGATTGGTTCGATTTTTACCTTTTTTCATTTTTTATAATCTGCAAATTACTGCGTTTTAATTGCCTTCTGCTCATGTTCTTTAATACATTAACTTTGTCACTAACTGTAGACTTCACATCCATTCAATTCACGGACTACAGTCAAAAAGATACAAAGTCTTCTACTGATAAGCATATTTCTTTTCCCCGTCCATTTTTTTCATTTTTTACTTGTGTCTTCCAGTTCAACTAAAAGATTAGACATTAATTAAATGGAGAAAAGGTTAGAAAGTAATTGCAATGGGAGCAGCGAGCACAGTAAACAATTTTATAAAGGTTTAATTGTAAATCTGCCCGATAATTTAAATTAAGCTTTATAGGTTCAGGAAAGGAGGTCATTATTGTAAAAAGACATCTATGTAGACATCACTAAGCGCAAAATTCTACTGACAGATAGTGCAACAGCTCAGCCATGTACATCTGTTGCTGTTAATGACATTCTATGAAATAATTTAACTATAAAGTATGATATGAATTATTAAATTATGAATAGCAATTCCTACTGTGTGTGGTCAACAAGTTAATCATTAAGTTATTTTTCTCAAAGAAATTAAATGTAAAAATGGGAGGTGCTAATTTTACTTACAATGTACATATGCGTACTTATGTGCGCTTTTTATTAATCAATTAAATCTTGAGTTTGTGAAATTCTAAATAACTTCATACTTCATATTCGTAGTAGAGTAATAAATTATTATTAACAATTAAATAGCCATTGATGATTTAATGTAATTTTAATATAAGTTAAAATCCAAGTGATTATAAATAGTATATTAGCACGCATGTGGTACGTGCATGGTGCATGCTACTTTTGTATTTAGAGCGCATATTATTTTTTTGTAGTTTCTTTCTATAGATGTAATATATTTATGTAATTGTCATAATGCACTTTTTACTTTATCTTCATGTTGTGTAACTTGTTTTAAAACGAGAAGCCAAAAATGTATTTAAAAAAATTATTTGCTAAAAATCAAATTAAAGCAGCAAGAGGTTCAGTAATAGGATTTTTAATATCCTATCCTATAAAAAATCCTATTTTAATCCTATTGCAGTATTACTCGTGCCATAAGTCGTAATTTTAACATTGTTAATAAAACATTAAAATTGAAAATGGCATAGGTAAACGTTTGATCAATAGTGAACTAAGAAAGGCAAATGTTCATTTTCTCTTTCTGATTTTATGGTTGTCACAAAAATATCTACAAAATAGTTTACATTGTTCATTGTAATATTGTATCATTGTATTACTTAGTAATTATTAACAGAATGGTAATTAATCGTTTTTTGTAAATTATGTATCAAATATGATGAGGAAATATTTATTATTAACTTTAAAAAAATTATTTGTTAAACTTATTTACGTTATCAGTTTAATTGTATTTTGTATTAATTGTACAGAAGTGGGTATTTACCAGCAAAAATACAAAGAATAATACTCTTTGTTATTTTTGCTGTAAATCCTAACAAGGAAACTGTTAGACAAATGTTTTTATTTATAAAACGTGCTCCAGCTGATTTTTAAAGATGCATTAATGTTAATGAGGGGTAGCAGTGCAGTGGCACATCTTTCCATTCCTGATTTGAGGAAACCAGCTTAACATATAGAGTAATGAAGAAAATACTTTTAAATAAGTTTTGACGATAGGTTTTTGTTTCCAACATTTTCAAAAATATTCTGAATAAGCTAAATTCAGATTTTTACGGGTTAATAATGCATTGGATAAATTTTTTCCTCATATGTAGACATATATCAGTAGTTGTATATCTGAACAGACACCAGTCGTAGACTTTTACCTTCTCTTTTTTTTTGTTATTTTTTGTCTATGTACGTTTTCTCAAAATAACGAAATCTGTACCGTAAAATACATCTGAATTACACGAGGATGGCGGAAAATTAGCGTCAAGTAATTCTTAGGGGAAAAATATTCTTGTCGGCATATTATAATTTCCCCATTCAATGGTGATACGCCTCTTTATTTATTGAAATATGTTAGTTGTGCCTAGACTAATAATATAGGTTGACATTTTAGTACGTCTGAAAGACTGAAAAATGAATAGAAAAAGACTAATTACTCTGACCTTAATAAAATTGTTAAAAGTGTGTTATTAGTACAGGTACGTAGGTATTGTAAATGAGGCTAAAATGGGAATGGGACTTGCTGAAACGGTTAAAATTATTCAAGTTGTATTTTATGTTCATATTTCATGTGATATTTAATTGTAACAGCACACATGAAATGAGCATTGTTAAAAATGTTTAGAGCAATTGTATTTGTAGGTGGAGAAAAAGAGAAAAGAGTCGGAGAGAGATCAATGTGCAAGCAAATGGACTGCCTGGCATTACTGTTCGAGTAATGTAGGTCAATTTGCAAAATGTTTGAACAGTGTAGTGAGTGTAGTCAAACCGCATAAAGTACCGTTTGACGAGTAACACATTTATTATTTGGTTTCAACTGTTTATAATAATATAAATATTAATTATATAATGTTGGCTGACAGAATGACTGGCAATGAGACATGCAGACATGTGCAAAAAAAGAACAGGCAGGATATGTAAAAATGTAAAATCCTTGTTAAGCAACAAATTGTACTGTATTTTCAAAAGGAAGGAAGGTATTTAAATTAAATATCCTTCCATTTCTATTGACAAATCATTGTAAAATCTTTTCAATGAAAAAAATCCCTATATATATAAAATAATTGTATATTGAATTGTAATTCTGTTAGGAATAATTTATAGATAGTCTATAAATAATTGTGTGACTCCATACAGAAGGGAAATCCTGTAGCAGTTATGGCCATTATCTCTCTCTCTCTGTCTATAATGCTTATATTTATAACAAAATCTTTTAGAATATTCAGGGGAAATTGTAAATTCAGTAACCACGAAGGAATGAAGCACGAACTGCAAATAGATTTAGATTTATTTGAATTGGAAACCATAAGGTTTTTAGTCAATTGAGTGAAATGTGAATTGAGTTGCTATAAAATGTAGGACAAGGTCATTTATTTAATTTTCCTTGTATTTATATGGGAAATATAATATTGTTATGTATCGGAAATCGTGCGATAGCTTTGAAGTTTGTAAATAAAATTTCAAATTGCAAAAATATATGCAGGGACTCATGAGTTGAGTTGATCATCCGGAAGATTTGTTTTGAAGGAAGTAGGAATGTTGAATGTATAAACTTGTATGTATAAAATAACTTAAATGTATAAAATAGAGGAAAAGGAAGATTCTATCACCAATTTGTAACTAGCGCATAATATTATTGGAGATTGACATGACATGAAAGATGCTATTGCTAATAGGCGTCAACCTTCGATATTGAATTGCTCGCAATTTTTTTTTATTGTTAAGTAATGAATTATTGACGCATTACGATCTTACGATTTATTTCTAGATTACGTGTCTTTGTCGTTGTACTTTATACTATCGTTTGGGATTAGTTACAATTTACATGATTCCTGTCTAATAAAAAGCAGAATGATGTGTATGTATGTATTATTGGTTTGTTGGTTGAGTCATATGAATGTTTATGTGAACGTATATATAAGTAATCGGATCATGTAGCAACAAGACCTTGTATAGAATTGAGTCAATAATATTACTGATCTGATAACTGATAGGAATGTCTTTCTCATGAATCACGGCGCTTATTTATTATTTATTGCTACTAAAGATCCGTGTGTGTGTATTTTGTGAATTTGTTAGTGAGGGAGATTTATGTAATTTATTTGTAAACACTGATATGAAAGTATGTATGTAAAAATATGATAATAATAATATCAAAAAATAACAGGAAACCCAGTTTCCACTTCCAATTAATAATTTGATATCATAGTTTGTGTTTATATATACTTACCTATGTATTAATAATATAATGATTTGCAAAAATTATCATTGAAACTTGAAACGAACATATAAAAATACTAACTATCACTCATATGCACATGTATCGGTTGTTTTTTTAAAAGTTTTTTAATGTATAACAGAATAACAGTCCGTGTGGGTATTTTTATTGTAATGTAAAGGGAAAAGAGTGTATATGTTGATTTTATTATAGCGTGTCAACATTCATTCATAATGAAAATGAATAAATAAAATATAGGTAAAGAAAAATTGAATTGAAAGCTGACAGATGCATAAATAGAGTATAGTATGTATAATATTATGAGGAAGAGTGATGGAAGAGTGCAAATTAATGGCAACTGTGAAAAATGAATGTCAAACCGGAGTTTAGGATTTAGACTAAAGCATACAGGATAAAGTTTTAACTTAGTTATCTATTTATAAATGAGAAAAATTGAATGGAATGTGAGATTGACGTGTATTTTTTTGTATGAGACGAGGATGAAATTGTGATAATATTGAATTAATTATTTATTCATAGGAGACAACACGATAAAGTACGTCAACGCAATCGGGATGCTTCTCAATGCCTACTACGTATATATGTTTTTTACCTACACTCTGAAACGGGTATGCTCCATATATCTCTGACTTTATCTACCTATATAGAAATAGATTGAATTTCAATATAAGGATTACATGAATGTGTGATTTGATGTTTATATGCTAATTATCCTTACACTTTGTAAGTTTGTGACGCTTTTATGGGGAAAAAAATGTCTCTAAATTGAATTAAGTGACCAAGAACATGAATGTTATCACATCTCTTCCTTCTCTCTGTACGAAAATGTTTTATCGCAATTTCTCTAACCATAATTTGTCGTGTGAGATTATTAGTTGATTTTCATCCAACGCTTTATTACTGTGTAATAGTCCAGTCTGTAACTCTGTTCTAAATTGTTTCATTTCGTGTTTAATTTTGCTAATCTCTAATCACCTTCTTGTTTGCTCTTCTATCTCTCTCTCTCTCTCTCTCTGTGAATTAATGTCAAGTCAGCAAATTTTAATCAGAGGCTTTATTAATAATGACATCCTATGGAATAATGTTATGAGAGAGATAGAGCTAAGGTTAAAATTGATAATTTTGATGATATTGGAATTAATTGCAGTCATTGATGAGTCGGCAGATCATGCTATCCTTGACATTCGTCACCCTACTTGTATACTACGTTCTCCAGTCTGAAAATACGGGCGTCATCCGTAATCAAGTGGGCATTGTATGCGTTGTCATCACATTTTGCTGCTGTGCATCTCCTCTCGTCGACTTGGTAAGTCCAAAAATGATTATAGAACTCTAGAAACTCTCATCAATGAGAAATGAGAGATGAAATATTGAAATTTGGACGAAAGAATTATTTTTCGTCTAAAAACAAAGATGATGGGATGATGATGAAAAAAAAAAGAGTTGTTGATTGATGATGATGATGGAAATTTGGGATGTTGTTGTGATTGTGTAGAAAAAGGTGATAAAGACGAAAAGTACGGAGACGCTTCCGTTCCCCCTCATTCTTTCAATGTTTCTTGTGTGTGCCCAATGGTGGATTTACGGACTACTCATTTCCGATTTTTTTATGCAATTTACGAATTTTTTTGGAACGATCATTGCTTTCGCCCAGTTAACTCTCTTCGTTATCTTTCCCTCTTCTTCTTCGACCAAAACCGGAGTTTCTATCATTAAAACATAAACGAACCTCTCCTCTAAATCTCAAAAAAATTCGACAATCAACTTGGTGCAAAACTACAAGTACACATTCTACTATAATATTGAAATAGAAATATTCTCTACTAAAACAAAAAGTATTTCTCTACTAAAAATAAGTATTTTTATTCGGAAATCAAAAATTTAATATCAATATCGAGCTAAAAATGTTTATATGTGACTAATTTAAAAAAAAATGATTTTTTTCTCATATTTTTTACTTTGTTAAAAAAAATTTAACTTTGAAAAAATGTTTTATTTTGTGATAAGTACATTTGTATAAATTTTCTAAAGGAATAACGAACGTATTTTTATGGATTAATAACTGAAATAATTCCTTGGATATATATTTTTAAATCCGGAAATTAAATAATTAGATTTAACAGAGGATGCTTAAAAAAGGCGATGTGAATGAGCCTAGCATATTTTATGTTAATCACCCAAAGACTTTGTAAAAGAGAAGACTAGAAACAAGGCCAAGTGTTCGTCTGTATATTATAATATGGCGCATATTATATTATAGCCATAGCGTGGATTGTGAACATTTGCAATTTGCATGATTTGCTCTTCGTAGTAATATGTGCGTAATAGAAAATAAGCAGAAAGTAGCGGAGCAGGAGGCGAACGAAGAATGGCGAGAAATGAAACAAGTGTCAAGTGCCCATTGAATTACAAAAATGTACTATTTTTTTTTCTCTCCAGAGAGCTACAATGCTAATGCTTAAATATTCGCGAATTTAATAGTACACCTCTAGGTATATAGCGCTATATGTTGATACACAATAATTTAGCTTTTTCCCAGAATGTGTTAGCATATTATAATAGTTGGGTGATAGTAGAAATCGCGAATATGTGAACATTAATATATATATATACGAAAAATATATTTAAATAAACAATGAATAAGAAATTACGATGTACATAGAATTATTAGGCAGTTTGCGTTGCGAAAACTTGGAGAAATAATACAAATAAGGTATAAAAGTAATAGAGAATTGTTATGAATCTATGACTAAGTATTAAATTCAAGGAAATTTCCTAGAAATAATATTTTTTCTGTAACCCATATAGATAATTGTATAGATAACTTTTATAAATTTTGATGCTAAATTTTGCCTTGTAAACGCAAACTGCCTATTAGTAGTAGAGATGTAATATTATATTATTATGGGTAAAGTAGATAGTGGAGACTATTATTTGTACATTGCCGACTGTATAAATAGGTTGGTCCACTGCTAAAATATTATTTATGTGTCGTGTCTGTCTTTGCCAGTCACTCATTGTGTGTATTTATGAGAGATAATGATGGCTATCAAATGATCTACGTAGTAAATAGTAGAGAGAGAGACACATTTTATTAATCGTTGTGAATGATGGAGATTCGCAGATTGTGTTAGCAATGGAAACAAATGTCTTCTCTTTCTCTCCTCTCTTAGTCACACAGAGGATTCTATTGTTTATAAATGTGTGAGGGTAGAGTTTACACGCGGTCGGTCGGTGCATTGTTGTTTTGTTCTATCTCTCTACATATTTTATATATCAGTCTGTCTGTGTATATATATAGTAGTTACATGTATGTAGTATTGTATTTCAGATCTAAAAAGTGATCTTACTTATATAATTACATCTTTACTTTATTAGATTTCCGTATCAATTAACAGATATTTTTCTAAGTCACTCCTCGAGTCAAGGCAATTCAAATAATAAAACGTGTCTGGAAAAGACGTCACATAAAAATCCAACCACACACGATAATACATTTTATTCACTTAACACTCATCGGATGTTACACAAGTAGTTCTTTTTTGCTATTTACAAATATTATACATAGGTAGGTAGGTACATGTACACGTATGTCTGTCTAGATTAAATATATAAATATATATAATATAATATATTATATATTATAATATATATTATATATTATAGGTATTAGTTACCTACTTACTACGTAGGTAGACAGACATAGTTATAAATTCTCGTGTTAACATCAAATACAAGTTTGTCTAATTGATAACGTACTCTGAGTTAAATACAGGGGCGTATCTCCGCTTTCTGTGATGATCATCATGATTCGGTTCGACAATTGAGTTTATGACACGAGTTTTAAGTTTTAAGAGCTCTCTGCATTTTAATTCATCCTATGGCTACTCTAAATGTACATTCATCCATTTTCCTAGAAAGAAAAGTCACTTTCAATCTCAATCCAGTTTATTCCTCGTGCCTAATATTAAATTAATTACTTGTGCTTCAAGGGCTAATGATTTCCCTCTTCAAACGCAATTATCTATCTCTCTCTATTTTTTATTAGCTATTTTTTGACATTATCATTTTTTCCAATCCTCTCCTCATATCATAACCAACCACTCACAAAAGGAAATAGACTATTGCACTTTTATTTAGGTAAACCAGGAGCGTTGTTCTTCCAGTTCTCTAACTCCACTCTCTTTCTCTCTCTCTACTTTATAGCAAGACTTTTATTACTATCATATCATGCAACTATTTTCACCCCTCAACTCACATGCACTTTATACTCCGCAGACGGCAGCTATTACGCACAGTAATTAATTACTAGGTTAACTTTGCTAGAATTAAATGTAACAGCAGTACAAGTTGCAGACTTGCGCTAGAATAGAAGAAATGTTTATTATGTTTTACTAGACAATAATAATAAAATATGATGCATGTGCCATGTGCGTGTATATGTAAGTTGTCCGTTTGTATTTTTAACAGAGTGTGGAGGAAATATACTTTTTATTGTAGATTATTTTACTGCTTTAAAAAAAGATATTGAGTGCTAATGCGAATTAGTTGAATTATGCATTTGGGATTTGTGTAGGGTAGTCTGCTTATCAATTAAAAGATTCGTTAAAGTCTCCTGCACTAATGCAGCAGGGACAAGAGGATGTTTTTTATGTTTTTGACATTTCCTTCGCGTGCGCGTGTCTTGGAAAATGCTTGTAATTTCAGTGCTGATTATTTTAGAAGATTTAAAATTCCTAATTAAAGAGGTTGTTAAATGTCACATTCTTCCCTCGCAGTATAAATTTTTATTCAGGCTCCTTCCCAATGTTTTTCGAGATTTCGCTAGTTCATTCTTAGAAATATTGCTAATTTTAAGAAGGATTTTTGTTAAAAACTTAAACTTTTGGTAGAGGCAATTAACGGTTCATTAAGGGGTTGATTCTTCTAGAGAGTTTTCGAGATTTCCTTATAGTTTTTTTTAGAAAAGCTAGCAAATGTTTTCAATTTAGATAGAAACTATTGGAAAAGGTTTAAAATTACAAAGTGAAGGGGTTAATTAATAAGTATGAATCATTGCTATTTAATCCGGAGATGAATTATCGTTATCCAATCCATCTAAGTAGTTCCAAATTTTGTGTATTTGGAGATTTAATGTATTCATTGAAACTTTTCCATTCTCGAGTAATTTCATGGAAATTAACGTTACTAACAAATTCCTCGAGAAATCTGTAACGTTAATTTCCATATTTAGAGATTTCTTAAGTTAGTATTTGGAATTGATTTCAAATGATAATAATCAAGACAGAGTTGTAAAAAAGTGTGAATTAAAGTAGGTTAGTGTTTTTGGTAAGTGAAGGGTTGATTGTAAAATCCCCTCCCGAGAATAAGTTTACGCCAAAGGAGTTCGTGGATGTATTTTGTTAATCTGATGTAATTCCACGTATTGAAATGAAGTAGGTAGAGCTATAAATTGTATATGAGACGACAGGGCAAGCGGATATTTAGCATACCTACCCTACTACTACCTACCTAACCTAGCCTATAGATATATATATCTACAATACATATATACTATATACCTACTTACTACTACCTACCTACCTATATAATTGTATAAAATGTAAAAGTGGTCCTCGTAAATATTGTAAGTCTGTCTACTCGACTCTCCTCGACTGCTTTTACGTATTTATTTGTGGATTAGTTGAGCAGACAGACGTCTATTGTTATGTGTGTGTGTGTGTGTGGACGCAATGGTCGTATTTAATTGAACGATACGCATCACACTACTACACACACTTGACTAGCACAAGTGTTAATGTTTTAACTAGTGCAAAGGCAGGAGATAAAAAATGCGGACGAAGAAGTGGTTCTCTCTAAACTTGTACGGAGGAAGGAATCAGACAGACATAAGCATTTTGTTCCAAGAGCTAAACTTAGTACAAACCAAGAACATAACGTGCTAGACGAATTTATTTAGAGGTAACCAGACGAATGTGCGACATACAATGACTAAACTACCGTAAATCCTACAATAGATCCAAAATCCACAAGTTACTG
>JAAAYG020018244.1:3497-13793 GCA_009936455.2 Tomocerus minor
CAGAGGCAAAGGCAGAGTAGAGCAAGACGGAATAATGTAGTGATTTGATGTTAATGACGACTATGATGTCTCTCTATTATGAGACAATGGGAATCAAGCACAATGCACGGCGTAAAACTATATGCATAACTGAGCTACAGCCGTGCACGCTGCTTTAATGCGCGACTTTACTTGGCTGCAGGTATATTCCTCTTCTGATCTACGTCTCTCTCTCTCTCTCTCTATAAGTGAATTAAATGGAAAGAGCATCACATCCTGAAAATATCAGGAGCGACCATCACTCGAGCTATGTAACAATGCAAACAAGAAATGGGACTACTAAAGAACTCGGAGCCAGTCAAGTCAACGCTAATTTTATTATCGTTTGTCAGAGTCATACTAATGCTATTTGACAATGCAAAATGCAAAGCAGTCTTCGTCATCCTCTAGCCACTCACTACACTACACTACATTGCTATGTCACTCTTCAAACCAAACCAAACCAGAATGTTATGAGTGCTAGCTATGTAGATCTAATGTAGATTACAATAATTAGAAACAATGAACAGCTCCAATGCACTGTGTCCAAACAACTGAGTAGCTCTAAATATGTATTAACTATGTAGCAGGTACCCACACCTACCTGTATATGTTCATGTACTAATATTCAGCTAGCTATCCTATTTATTATTACCTGGACGTAGTTTAAGACAGGTACTTTTATTTGCTAAACGTCTCTACGTGTTCTCATTCCATATAAATAAGTATTAGTCAACTATATGAACTCACTCACTGTCTTTCTTCATTGTCAGTTTTGTTTTAAGCAGTGTGGTCGCGTAGTTCCGCTTACATTCAACTTTACTGTGCTCCTTGATTTTAGTTTTCTGATTTTCACTGAGTGAGGGAGGACCTCATTTCCCTCTCCTCCTAATGGCTCCATACATTAGGCTTACTATTTATTGCTACTCTCTATACACAGATACAGCATTTATATTCGGTACTTAAATTTTTTTAAAGTCAAATATAATGACATGACTAGTGCCTGCCACGTATGCTTCTCAAATCAGACACGTTTATCATGTCATTACATATTTAAGTTACGTGGAAAGTTTTTAAAAGTGTAATTTATACAGAAAATTTTATTTTTATTTCAATTGATAAGTATAAGACAATAAATTAATACATTGTGAGAATATAATATCATGGAAGTGACGCTCACGCAATGGGACAGCCCAAAATAAAAGGAGCTTTGACGAAGACTTTGTTTTAGTGTCTCTAACTGAAAAAATATTTAACAAGTTTCTTGGGTATGAGAAAGGAAGCTGAAAGTGCTGAGCGTCTGTTTTTGTTGGGAGATTTGACTAAATAGTAAGATATTGTAAATGGGTTTAATCATATGGATGTGATATTTTGGAAGAGCAAGTAGTTGATAATGATACATTTGTTATGCAATTTGTTTTGTTTGGTTGAGTTGAGGGTAAATTTTCGGTTCAGTCATTTAGTTGTTAGGATATGGAAATGAGTTGGCTAGAGTGTGTGGATGTGCTCTATTATGGATTCTGTTGGCCGTCGTGTTTGTGGATAGGGCTCCGTTGGTTTTGAGTGTCTTCTATTGTTAAGGTAGAGAAGGAAGAGTGTTGTATTGTGTCCGGTCGTATTTATTTCTACGTAAATAGTAGCTATTTAGTCATTGGCTGAGTGTTCCGTTTGTTTGTAGTGTGTGTTGTTGTTTGTTGCTGCTATTACTTACTCACCTGTCATGTCATGCCTTGTCAAAGCATTGTTTTTCATTTCACAAATAGCTTCACGGTATTCCGTGGCAAAAAAGTCCACGAGAGAATGATAAGTTGCCTTTTGGCTCCAGTGCCCGTGCATTGTGTGTGTGTAATGTGATGTGTTTCGTTTCTGTGTCTCTCTCTCTCTACTCTGCTATAATGTGCCTGCCTCTGCCTGCTACTCTTCTCTCTCTCTCTGTAAAAGGATGAGGATGAAAGGGCAGTAAGACTGTTCACTAAAATTCGGCCCAGTAAGCTCAAACGAAACGAAACGAAGCTAAACTTTAACTTCCTTTTCCTTTCCTTTTACTTTGCGTTGTGTTGTGTAGGAATGTTGGCCTCTGCTCGATGTCCTGCCTGAATCTGTCCTGTGTCTCTAAAAGAGCTATCTTTGTACTGGTGCAGCACTAACTAAGTATATATGTATGTATGTAAGTAGTGAAGTGGAGGCTGGTGACTGTATGGATGTAGTCGGCAGAATCTCTAATAAAATGAGGAGTCTTGTGTAGCATGAGGTAATATAAGGAGTGGCAGTAGTAAAGGATAGTTTAGTCGCCAAGTTAAGTCGACTCAAGTTCCTATGCACATAAATAGGCTCTAGTATTTTAGTAACTTACGGGTTGAATTGAATATAGTCTCTGTCTATTGTGTTATGTGTATGAATGGCGAGGAGTAGGAAGAAGAGGAGAGTGAAGTGAACAGTCGTCCTTATGTCTTCCACATTGTGTCTACTCCTCCTAGCATTAAATCCCCTCCTATGCATATCTCTCTCTCTATAATATAATCTTTACTATTTCACTTCAGTTCTGTTTCAGTTCGAACGAATTCTCTCTCTCTCGGCATTCTATGGAATGCATTGCATTAGCACAATGCAGTGCTTTCCCTTCGTTGACATGTGCAATATATTCCTTTCCAAGTCTATTGTATTGTTGTGTAGTGTTCTATTGAGAGGGAATGGACCATGCTCCTTCCTCTCTGCCTTCCCAGCTAACCAAAATACAAAATACAACGGTGCTCTGTACTTACATTACGTTAGTAGTCGAATTCAGGAATATCTCGACGACTACAGACACAGTCCGTGCCATCGAGTCCTATGCCCTGCTATGTCCCACTCTTCTGCTCACTGAATTCTATTCTGCATACACACAGTGCAGATCTTTCTCCCTTTTAGCAATCTACGGCGCTATGTGTTTCCTTGCCACTTTATTGTGTTATTGTATATGAACACAAGAGCAGAAAGCAAGGACAGACGCCTTAAACTTCCTTTTTCCAAAAGTAAACCATTTAGATATTTTCACGAGGCTCTAATGCTAAATGCTCTCTTCTATCTCCACTACCTACATAGACACATACTCAACACAAAATCCACATGTATATTTAATAAAGAGCTTCTGGAGAAAGGAGAAGAAGTTCGCAACAAGAGTTTAGCCTCTTCACTCTTGTAACTCTCTCTCACTCAACTAGTTTAGTCGAAGAAGAGGCGGAGGAGGGGAAAAGAAGGAGTTCGACACACAGAAATCCAATGCACCACATTCAACACTCTACACATATAGCCAAACACACTCACCAACAAATGTCTATGGGTATTAACTGCAGAACAGGTCTCATTTGGCACCAGCTAATGCTAACGTCAACTTCACTACCGTGCAAAAACGAAATTCTCCTTCTCCTAATTCTTAAAATATGCACAAACTCATCTAAATACAAATTCTAACTATCCTTAACTTTCAGCATAAATATTTTTTGCAATGCACATAGCCTGTCATGTTCAAAAATATATCCCTGACGTTCGTCAATAGCCACGTTATCTGTAATTAGGAAATTATATCAATTTCTCTATTTCATAATAGTATATTGGTTCAAATTTTCAAGATTATATGAGATATTAGCAATAAGGATTTTAGGAGAGCATATGGAACTTTTTGGCGAGATAGCGTAATAGAATATTGGCTACAGAAAGGAAGAAGGGGTGTTATTGAGTGATTGAGTCTGTCTTTCCGTTGCCACTATTTAAACTAAGTAGCATCGATTTGCTTCTCCTTCATTTCCTTCCCCTCCCTTCTCATAACATTCCTTTTCTCATTAATATATCTTGGTTATAAAATACTATATATCTTTTCCCAAGTAAAATACTATTCCAACGAGCACATAATATCATTGATATGAAACTTGTATTAATTCTATAGAATATAATATCAATATCCAGACTTTGATATAGTAATAGTAAAGTAAATCCTATAGATAGGTATATCATATAGAAATCCGAGTGGTGCACCATGATAGAGTGCGAAGGTGTGCTCTGCTCCCGATTTGTGAACATTATAGAATAAATAATTCTCGCTCACTGACGTTATGTCGGTGTAGCAGCAGAGTAGAAAGTGAAAACCAAGATGCCCACGTCCAAACAGTTGCAGTCTTTCTATATGTATTTGGGCTATAATAGTGAAAACACAATAGTTTAAGAGTTGTGTAAACAAAAGGAGGAGGGAACACCTATACTCGTCAACATAGAGTCTTGAGCCAAGCGTCTACAGTGTGGGAAATAAATTTCAGTTCTTCAGTTCCAGTTCAGGGAGAATGGAGAGGAAGCTGAATTCGAGACGGACATTGAAATGCATATTAGAAGAGAGGAATGTAAATAGTGGTTTGCTCGCAAAATAAGTAGCACGGCACACTCCAGCGCAGTTCATCGAGAGGAATGAATAATTTTGTGACTTGAGAATCAGAAGAATGATTAATGATGGCTCATTAGTGTGACATGTTGTGTAAGGTGACGTGGAGCCTAGAAACAGACGCTCCTACCATATAATCCTAAGGAGACTGCGTCTTTTAGCCCTACTCTTTCATTTCACTACAGTTCACTGGACCAAAGTTGGTTAAGCTGTAGCATGCAAACTAAGTATAGCTATGTACTATGCATACATATTGATATCTTATATACAGACATAGCACAGTGACAGTCAGCAGAGAGTAAATCACAAAACAGATGCAGTGCCCACAAGAAAAGACATCGTAACTTCATGGTAGGTGGGTGGAGTAGCTAGCTAGCTAAGAATTAGTATCTGAACATTCTGATCTAATTTCTTCAAGCAACTCATCGTTTGTAAACTATGATTGATTAAGGAATTAAAACAATAGCTAGCTGCAAAAACTATATTTACAAATTATACAGCACTTACAATTAGTTAATTCATTTTTTAAAATTCGCAATCCATCCTCAATATTAATGTACATACTCGGGACGGACAAATTAAATTATTTTAAATTCTTCCTAAAAATCCAATATTTTATTTTATCACTTTCAATTTGAAATTCTCGTTAAAAGGAGAAATAAATGTAATCCAATAAAATAACTCCTTTGGCACGTGCACGGATTTCGCTTTGCACGGCCAGTATAGAATAATTAATCAGAATTCTAGTGGCTATTCCAAATATCTGGATGGAACATTAACCTAAAAATGGCGTGAACTTACAAACTCGTAATCGTAGTCAATGTTTAAGTCTGACTTGGTTACTTGTGCTAAAGTGTCAGTTGAAAAGTGACTACGAAGTAGCCGTGCAATTAGGAACAATTATAATGTTTAATGAGACTATGTATAGCATATGTAAGGTGAGTGTATGGAAAATATATGAATTTAGAGTAGTGATGCTTTTGTGCATTGGTTATTTATTTAGTGACGAAGTGGAGTAAGCAAGCAAACTAGATATTTAGTTAATGGTGACTGTAAGTTATTCCAAGTCTGCCTTTCACCTGGCTGACTTAGTGCCAGTGAGCTACACTAGTTTGCATATTATTATTATTTAATGTTGCTACTGAGTAGTAGTAGTAGTAGTAGTGTTGCTACGCAGTTAACCTACCTGCTGTTATTGAGCATAAATATATAAAGTGTCTGACTGTCTGGCAAACAATGAAATGGAGTTGCTCGGATTTAAATGCTAGTATGAGAATTTATGGTGTGGTTGTTGGTGCTAATGGTGGATATTTGTTGGGAGGCGAGGTGTTTGACTGACTGTCCGTAACCAAGAAAGACTGCGAAGAAAGAATAAAATATGATGGCAATACGTAGGCCATGGCTACGGAGGCATTGAAGGGAAGTGGAGAGAGACGTGTGCAGGCAGGTACTTTCTGAGCGGAGTGAACTATATCTTTATGGTCGGTGGAGGTAGTTAGGTTGGGGACATATCTCGATATATTTACATAAAGTAGAGCGAGGATTTGGTAGCTAAGTGAAGTGTCTTGTATAGAGAGAGGGATTGGGAGTGGTAGCTGTGAGTGAGTTTTAATATATTATTATGATTGCATTGTAGGGAGTATATAGATGAATTGGATGGATGTGAATTCAAGGGAAGCGGTGTGAAATGAGGCAAAATCAAGACAGTGTTGTTGACTGTTCATTGGACTGTGCACTGGGCCAGCATGTAACATTTAATACCCTAACAAGAAGAAGATTCCGCCAGAGTTGCCTGCCTGCCTTGGCTCACTTGCTAGGCAGGGCTCTGACTGGCTGGATGGCTTTGTCATTGCGACTCAAAGTCAACTCAGCTCAATTGACGTCTTAAACTTGGTTATTGTGCTGAAAAATTCTCGGCAGTTAGCTCCAAAGTTCCCAGTCATTTCTTGCTTACTGATTTCATTCCTTTTCTCCATTCTTCCATATTTATCACTTGCTCTATTCCCATCCTTAATCCTGTACATATTATATATTCATATTTTCGTATATTTACCCTGCCTTTGCACTCTCTTCTAAATGCTCGATGAATTACTTGCGTCTTTTTTGCAACCAGAACTACAATTGAACAACTGCTTCGTTTACACTACTCCTTGGCCTGATCCAAGTGAGCAGAATATGTAAATGTTGTTGCAATGATGTTATAACTCATTACAGTTTACAGCACTTTCCTATTATACGTCTGTTGTAGCCCTAACTTGCTCGGGATTATCACAGTCTTGAACAATGCAGAGGGCTAGGCTTTTTTTCTGTCACTTCTCAACGTGCCATTTTCAACTTTAGTGTTCTCACTGAGTTTATTACTATTGATCCTTCGTTAGAAATATTTCGCAGGTTCCTTTTTAGTGGAAAAAGTGGGAGAGTTGATTTAATTTCAATTGAGAGTTGAGAGGGAGAGGTAGTCGTAATAGATAGTAGTCCTCCCTCAGTAGCCATGGAGTTTAAGTGACTAGGGATTTATTGGAAAAGAAACTAGAAAGTAAATCAATCAACCCACACATTATGTGTTAACTTTTGCAAATAATATATTAGGCATATATTTAAATATATTGTTCTGCTATTATTCTCCAGCTCTTGATGGCAAGCTTCTGTCACACCTTACAACAACATTCATATCTATGTATAAAAAAGTAGAATGCTATATAGGACATATATTATATGTATGTACATTCAGAAATATTATGTGCACTAACATGGTAGTTACAAAAGAGGATTTAGCTCTGTCTGTTCTGCCTGCCTGCTCTAGTCTGATTCTGATTGTGAGAAAATAATGATCCTCTCTGTTGCACTTATATGGCTGTAATAGTTTTATGTAGTAGTCCGATATTGGATTGAGTTGAAGTGAGTTTTGTGTATTAGCGGATGGCTATAAGGCTATAGTGAGAGAATAGCGTTGATAGTAAAGGACAAAGTGAGTAGCCTAGCTGCCTATTTCTTTAGAGCTCTGAAAGCCTGTGGAGTAGGAAGGTAGTGAATACATAGTAACTGTTCTATTGAATCGACTTCAAAAAGATAAATAAAAGGGGCCTGACAGAATTGAATGAACTCGCAGAAATCCTGAGCGATTTATAATGGAGAATGAAATGCTGGATTGTTGGCTTAGCGTTTAGCTAAGGATTCCTATTGATTCGTTCCGTAGTTAATAACTTTACAGTACAGTAAGTAAGAAGTTAAATGAGAAATGTCAAAGTTGGCTAACTCTAACTAAGCGATCTAACAAATAATAATATAAATCAAGAGTTCAAATACATGTGTACCTGTTTCTTTGGGAGAGAGAGAGAGAGAGAGAGAGAGAAGGAAGAAAAAGAAGCCAGGCAGAGTCGTCGGCAGTCGACGAGTCATGTAACTCGCCAAGAATGGCTCATAGGCAATTCCACTCTTTGTTATAAATATCTTTTGTGTTTTTGAAATAGTAGTGTTATGTGAGAGAGAGCTATGGCTGCTGTAAGAGTTAGGTGTAGGGATATAGGAAGCTAATGCGAACATCTCTCATATCACGTAATAATAGTACACGACGGATTTGATGTTGGAATGGAATCCGCTACTTATGTATTTATCCCCGTCCTTATTTACATTGTGTGTATGTTTGTATTTAATTTGTAGAGCTGATGTGATGATTGTCTCTTTTGTTATCTTTTACAGGAAGTGTGGACTCGGTGTAAGCGGAGAGCCCTGACAAAGATGTATACTTCTGCTCATGGCTTGATGCTCCTGGTTCTGTTCATTCTCTGCAATCTAGTCCCACTGGAATATGCTGAAGGTAATTTTTATGTAGACCTAATCCGGATTCTTCTTTAATCTTTTTCACTCATTATATTTACTCTAGTGATAATGGCGAGCCTTTAGTGATCATGTTACTCACTCACCTTCTTCGCTTACATAATGTTATTGCTATTAGCCATGTTATTCCACGTTGTTGCACTTTTGCCTGCTCCAACTAAAACCTCTTTCCCTCACTCACTGCATGCCTCGACTTGACTACTACTGCCGTCCCGTCCTGCCAGTCTGCTGCGTCCTACCTCAGCTAAGCCCACTTTATGAATTATACCTTCTACGTCCTTATAACGCTCTAAGTTGTTATTTTACGTTTTAAAAGGTGTAAGTAAGTGCCTGACCAGCCGACTTGCATAAAAAAACTCAGAATATGCATGTATGTACATAGCATTGCATGTAAACGGACTCGAGTTCTTTGTATGCTGACTAACAATAAGTAAAGGGAACACGATATATAATTATGCAGTGGGAATTTTCACGGATTTCTCTAGAGAAGCTCCCTTGTTATATAATGGATATGGCTCCTATGAAATGAAATGAATGCATTGTGTCTTTACTACGTATCATTGATGCTCCTATCCCGAATCTATGTAATCTAATATTTATAATAGGCACTATGAGTTACGTTATTGTATCTTCTGGAGGCTACGCAAGACACAGCACACATACGAAACCTTTTTTGCTTTTTCTCTCTCTCCACTTTACATGCGAGGAGAATTTAAATTATTTCGAGCTTTTCTACTCTTTTCAGTCTGCGCTGATTAGGAATGTTGAACGTTGAAATAATATTGTATGAACAGTTTCAACGCCTTACGTCTTTTCTATCTGCCTACATACATTATATCTATAGCAAATTTTATTCGTGCTCATGCTTACTACGATGTAGCATAGCACATTAGGCAACTGGAACAGGCTCACTCACTTGCAATCAACGGAAAGGAAACTGGAAGGCTGGAAACTCTCAGAATACTTCAGTTACTAATGCTAATAAATCCAAGGAATTCAAAAGAATGAATACGTAATATTATTATATGAATGTACATACGCACATGCATAGTAAAAGTATGTGAACAAGTGCCAACATTGCATAAGATAACCTGACTGATTAATATTAGGGAAACGAAAAAAGTCAAGAGAGGAGAGAACCCGTTGCTTCAGTTCTCCATTACATTAGGAATATAATGTAACGTTACGTTGTTGGCATTGTAACTTTTTATGTTTTCACTCAGTTGATCAGATCAGATTAGATCTGAGCACACTTGAGTTGAGACTTGTGTCGAATCACTGACTCTGCTAAACGGTTTAGTTAATTTGACCGGAAAAACACGACGTTGAGAATGGGGCAGTTTTTCCTTCTGTTCTCTCTCGACTGTCCCTGTCAGCCGTAGCTGGCTACACAACTTTGCAAATCATATAGACGCTCTACAGATGATCTTGGACGTAAATGCCCAGCTGTATATTGGCTAGTCACTAATTACCTTTTAAATATTCCTGTTAATCAATTGGAGTTACGTACTATCGCTAATGAATTAAAGTTACATGTCTACGGGATTATTTTTTCTAAATAAATCAAAAAGTTAATTCTCATTTGACATAAGATGTTTGGATGAAATGATTGTACTTTGGCTTCACTAATAATTGTGCACTCGAAAACGTGCCCTGGGGCAATTTATTAAATGATGCGGGCTTACTGTATTCTTGATTAATAGCGTGAACAACATTGCTATTGTGATACCTACGCTATTATTTCGTTTGATTGTTAAATGGAGCAAAAATTATGTGGATTGTTGCACCTGCAATTTTTTGGTTTTGGACTAGGAATTTATATAATTAGTAGAAATGGCAGAACTTAAAAAATTTGACAAGAAGCATAAAAGTGGGCTAGCTATTATATAATTTGACATTGGAAATGCAATCTTTTTACCACATGTAAATTATGTGTTAGTCCTTAATTGTCTGGTTGTATGAAATGTGGAAAATAGCTGTGTAAATGAGACAGAAATGAATTGAGTTTAGTTGGGTTAACTTTCAAAGTGACT
>JAAAYG020018255.1:0-19762 GCA_009936455.2 Tomocerus minor
AATCATGGACATACAAAGTTTTAGAACGGAATTCCTAATAGGAAAAAATATGTTTTTCCATACATATCTCATCTCTGCTCATTATTCGTGATTCAAATATTATATGGATAGTCACACACACATCATTAATCCTAATCTATGCATATGCATACAGTCATTCTCTTTAGCTTTAACCTCAGACGCCTCAGAGCTGCATTTATAACCTTAGAAATTCTGTTCAAACTAAAATGCCCCAATGTTAGCTTGTGTACTTCTGCAAAAGAATAACTACCTACGAAAATCACAAATAAACACTCAATATTTTCATTTCATATGCAAATTTATAGCAGTTTGCTAAGCCTGTCATGGGAATATTCAAAAACTGTGAAAAAACTTTCTCCCATTTCTACACATCCCAAACAAATGTGAATTTTAACTTTAATTATTATTTTCCAATTCATTTTTAAATTTTCTGTCTCACATTATACACTATTGTAATGATAATTTTTTTACAAGTTTACTTAAAAACAGCATAATTAGATTAATTTAAAAATCTTGTAGTCAGTCAAACGAAAAGAAAAATTAATTTTCTAATATCTCCGATATTTCTTACATTTAGGTATTTAAATTTGTAACACTTCCAATGCAATTTCTGATTAACTTTATAAGTATTACGGAAAACGTGAAACGATGTTTCTAGGTTGATTTGGGAGAGGGAGGGTGCAGAAGAATATTTCCCTTTGGACAACACACCCCGCCGCAGGCCGACAACTTTGGTATTCCTGCTCCGCAGAGCCGAACTCCCAATCGGTCTTCTTTTTCTAACAGCTACCCAACTACCCATTACATTACGTGGTACTAATCGTAAATGTCTGCATAAAAGTCCCAGATCTCATTTCACAATGACAGAGAAAATATTTTCCTTTGGTTTCATTGGCATAATTTGCGATTACATTTACATTTAATTCTATTTTTAACCTGACATATCTACGGCTTCATTTTATGGCTGTGTAAAATAGGTGTGCATGGGCGTTAAACTGTGCTCATTGCCCAGTAAAGATAAATAAGTCAATAGTAAGGAAAGTGATGGAGTCGCCTTGAGTGCATGCACCTATGCGAGCAATACGTTGATTCAATTAGTGAAAATGTAGCATTGCCTTTGGAAAATGCAAAGAGGAGATTTGAGCAGATGTGACTTTTAAATGTTTAAGTTAAAGAGTGCATCTCGAGCATAAGGCGTCGAGTTTTGTATTTAGCTTTGCAATGGGGCCAGACGGAGTAGGAGCAAGATTTGTGTATCTGTATGCGTATGTATTCGACAAGTCACAGTCATGGTCATGATTATTTCGGGACTGGTTAGAGTAGAGGCAGGGAAAGTGCAATGCACCAATGGCTTTGCTCTAGCTAAGTCAAACCTCGTGGCAGAGTACAAGAGCAATTTTGGCTTGGTCTTTATAGAAATTATCCAAGGAAATTGAGTGGCTGAAAGAAGAACAGAATCTTAAACTCTTACTTTTACACTTTACTTGAGTTGGTTACAAGATATGTCTCGGCACTCGGCACATAAACTGTTCTCAACTACGATTATGCATTATGTGAAATAATACGGATAGAAGAAATATCATGTAGCTCTGTCTACTTTATCCCTACATAATATACTGTAATAGGTTTTGAAAATTTTCCTATATCCTTGCGAATGATATCACTGTTGGATGCATTTTATGGCTCTTCTTTTGACTACTCCAAAAAAATATTCTTATAGGTACCAGTATCTTAGTGTACAAGTCACGAATGATATAGCTTAAAAAATGTAAATCTTATATGTATATATATATGTACTATCTGTTAATGTATCATTGCAGTATGTGCCTATATGTCTTGAGTAAATATGTCTCACTTACGCTTTAGAATATCTTTAAGAATAGTTAAGATTTAAGATATGCATTTAAAACCGGTATGCACTTTATATGCACCTCGAATATATCCACGAAGAAACAGTTCCTCTAGAAGGTGTGTACTTTATAAGACTATTATGCTACCTATATACTAAAAGTGTATATATCTATTAAGTGCATGATGTTAAGCAAGGTATATATAAATTACGTCCAGGCAACAGAAACCTCAGAAGATAGATTCAAATGCTGCAATACATATGTGCACGAGTGGTAATTGTCCTCAACTCAGAAATTGTGTACACAACTCTTAAATGCAAGCTGTTTAAGCCGTACAATGCTTTTTCAAAATCAAACAGATATATGTAGATATATACATATATCTAAAGAGATATGTAGTTAGCTATGTCTACTTTTAATGCTCACAAAAAAGTGGACTCCAGAATTATAGAAGTCAGTTTTTATGCGTAGCATCAAACATTCAAGGTCTTCCCAGTTTTCTGATGTATTCAACCTTACTTCCCATCATGATGTTTACAAAAGCTGGCTGCATGTATGTAGGTGTGCTCAGTTCACTACGTTAGAACAATAAACAATAGTATAGGGGCAAGATAATACTCCACTCTACAATGTATTACTGTTTAAATGGAAATACTGATGGAACTTTTATGAAGTGCCTCTCACACAATGCTCACAAATCCTGAATGTCGAAGTTGGAATTTGAGTTGATGTGACCTATGATTTGGTCCTATTCATATTTGATGACAGAAACTATGAAAACTATTATTGCAAGAGTAAACATCATAAGAGTCAAAGGGTCACAGTCAGATGCAATGCAAAGTTAACCGTGCAGAATTAACCTGAAAGCCTTAGTTGTACAAACACAAAGTCTCGTTTAAATTCCTTTCGAACGGGTTGTTCATAAGCTGAATCCCTGGGCTACTAAACCATATTTACAGCATATTATGAATATATCGGCTCATAATCAAAAGATATTAAGTTTGTTTATTTGCATATACACATTTTGATATTACGAGCACATAATTATAAATCCACGCTCGGCTACAACGATCCCTTTGCATTACATTAGATTGGACGCAGAGTATTGTGTTTCTATTCTGTTTTGCTTTCCACAATCTCTCTGGCTGCAACTTAAGTTGGGCACTCTGCACGAGATGTTGATGTTTTTCAGTTTTCTATCAGTTGATTGTATACCTGGAGTTATCATCGCTGCCTTTACGACTACACTAGAGGATGGGGATGATGAGATGTATGCATTTTAACAATCCTGCTCTCCATCCAACAATCAATAAATCCAAGCTGAGTGTGTAATTAAAACTATTATATAATGAGTAAGGGGCATATCGTGTAAAGCACGTAGGTAAATAAAAGTGATAAAGATAGTGGATGTATCTATGCTGTGAGGATGAGCACTTACCTAGCGAGGGAAAATAACCATGAAATGTAAAACAAATATGAATAATGGTCTTGAAGCAGCCTATCAACATGCTGAAGTTGACTGAAGCAAACTTGATTATCCTTCTCATTTTAGATATCTAGACAAAATTACCACTGCATAGCTACACATGAAATCATAAAATGTCTGTCCATAATAAGAATATTCTGATAACCCTGTTGCCTCCAGTCAACAAAACGGCAACTTTATTATGTAACGTGTATCTATTATTTTTCTATTAAACTCAAGTATCCATC
Source organism: Tomocerus minor (assembly GCA_009936455.2). NCBI lineage: Eukaryota > Metazoa > Arthropoda > Collembola > Entomobryomorpha > Tomoceridae > Tomocerus > Tomocerus minor. Next base: position 3,585 of record JAAAYG020018255.1, read on the forward strand.
AAGCCATGTAGAATATCTTTGCAGAGAGAGAAAGAGAGAGAGAGAGTGAGTGGATTTTATGATCAGACACAAAGCCAATAACACTTATGTAGGGATTTGTAATGGTCCGAGTTCTACTTATACACAGTATGGCTTTCCGTGCCCTATAAAGTCCAGTAAATAAGTACTTAGAAAGATATCTGCCTTTTTTCGTACATTTTATTTATTTACAATGTATTGGGTTTTTCTGTAGTCCTCGCAGCTTTCAACCGTTACATTTTCCTCTCTGCCAAACAACCAATGTAAACAAACTTGTGTATGTATACAATACACACCCAAAAAGTGGTGCCACATATAAATAGCTCTATGCATATGGAGCCAAAGTTTGGCAGCAACCTGTAGGAAAAAATGTTCAACTGCTATTTATAACTGCATGAATCTTACACACGTGTTTAGTCCCCCTCAAGAAAAGAGCCACGCCACAACAAAGTCAGCAACAAGGGCAAGTCTATTAGCTTTCTACGCCTATGCAGATTGCTGTCGTACGCTGAGAAAAACAATTCTTTGAACAAAACCTAATTCTCTATTCAAAATAGTACATGCTCGCTCTGGCAAACAGCAATACTGACTAGGTGCCAAATTAAATGTTTACATCTTTCATGCACATTACACTCTCAATCAGATTTGCATCCTCACTCCTACACCTTCACCTTTCTTCAATTTCTTAGCCCAACTACTTAGCTTCTTATGCAAAAACTTTTGCCACTAATTATCTTGTACGGAAACTATCAACTTTTAAGAATCTCCTAACAATCCCTCATTTAGTGCATTTGCATTTTTGTCACATCGACTTAACCTAAATGACAAAACTAATAGTTACACAGATAGAGCCACAATAATATGCATCTTTACTTAGCATACAAAAATAACTTGTATACTTTGTATACATTAGTAGACCGTTTCTTTACTTCAGCCTATCAAAATTAAATATTGAAATGCCCACAGTATCAACTATTCACTTGTCGTACCTAGTGATAAGGGATAAGCTTTGCTACTATCTCCTGAAAAATTTTCAAGTGTCTCACAACAAGTACAAATAGACATAAAATATAGGAAAAAGTAAGTATATAATATATTTGTGTATTATATGGTGCTTACCTAAGTAGGTACTTAAGATTCCTCTTGATATCTACTTATGAATAGTTTGGCGAGAGATATAGGACTGGCTAGTATGTGAAAATGTTTTATAGTGTGTTGCCCGATTTATTTCCGAGTGAGTAAACACACCCGTGTAAACAAAGCCAATTTTTTATGAATGACTACAGCGAGTTGGTTCTTTCGTTCATTTTATGCCTCTTTAATGCAGCTCGACTTTGGACTAAAACTAACATTCTCGGATTGATTTAGGAAGACTGTAATGAAATGTAGTGGAACAATTTGAAAAATAATCATTAGAACGAAATGGAAAAGTAACAATATTATAAAGAGGACTAATACCGTGTAATCAAAGTCCAATCAGGGAATCCAGTGAGATGGGAAATTTGCATGGGATTTTTGACGGCAAGTAGACGATGAAAAAGATTCACAGAGGACGATTATTGAGACAAATTGAAATATAGCGTGTCAGTCGTTAATATTGTCACTGTTTTTTTTTTGTTGTTGTTGAACTCACTGCAAAGTTTTGTACGATGTACGAAGTGCGGAGAAAAGGAGAAAGTATAGTTTATGTAATAAAATAACTATTATTATAAACTAAGAGTTTCTTTTATGAGGAATACTTAGGTGGAGTTAGTTAGTTATAAGCGTGCTTTTAGTTGCTGTGTCGGATGAGTCTCATTTAGCAGGATGTAGTAACTAGAGCGAGCTATGTATTTACTGTATGCAAAGCAAAGTGTATTTATTCCTGAGGGAGTGTGAAGTGTAGAAGAAGAGGAGTCAGAGTGCGCTTAGCTAGACGTCGATACTTTTTGAGAAGACTAGGCCAGATAAACTGCCAGTGTGTTCACAATAGAAATCAGTTAGCACGAGAGCGAAGTGAACAGACAGAGGATCACAACACGAATGAGAGCAAGAAAAGAAGTAATCTTTAAACCAATTCACATTCAGTCAATCTGTGGACGGACTCTGGTGCACATTAGTCCTCCCTATTATATCATATTAGAGTCGACTCCCAACCAACCAACCAACATATCTCAAACACATTAGTCACCTATACTTCGCATCGGATTCATAACTTCAGTTTTTATTACGTATCTATCCAGTACTCCTCAATGCTTATGAGTTCCTACTGCCTGGAAGATTCTTTGGTTGGAGCATAAAGTATAACCTCCTTTAAATAACACATTTCCTTTTCCTTTCCTTCGTACACAAATCTACACTTACAAAGACAGAGGAGAAACATTGGAGCTCAACCCTTTAGGTCCTAGCTTGGCTTTTGCTTTGCGACGCTTCCCTTTTCCCTTCCTATCCTTCCTGTATCTTCACTAACTACACACATACACACATATACACACATATGATGCAAGTACACAAGACATTGTGTCAATCCTAACAAAATCCATACCTACATGTGTGTACAAAGTTATTTTTCTTTAATATCATGTTATTGTATGTAGGATCTGTAATTTACATGAGTAAGAATGGAACAGAAGCAGAGCGAGAAATAGTGAAGGCCACAAACTCCAGCATCCACCGCACCACAGCTCATGTACTCTTGTCCGATCCCCAAACGAATTTCACTCACAAAACATTCAAACCATTAGCTAACTATACTCTATTCATATTATTAGATCTCTGTGCATGGAATTCTTATTGTTGGTTAGGACCTCTAATTTGCCCGCACTCAGCACTGGCGTGCAAACACTCGCATAAACACAAAGCTATGTTTTCCTACAGCTAACCATTATGTAATATGTATAATAATAATAGGTATTTATTAAAGTCAGACCTTATTTTCTTGCCAATTACTATTACAATACGTATCTTAATTCACATACAATACTGCGCTTTGCAGTCTTATAAACTTACAACTCCAATTCTATTATAGCTTTTCTAGCTTCTATAGTTCCTTTTGCGTTGTACAATATTTTCTGCCCAACTCATGCTCCTGCTATAAATATTATTATGGGCTAGTAATACCGCATGCATTTTATATGAACTGGCACTACTGCGATTTAGGCAAATAATTACTTCCTTAGATCAGAAACAGCATCCGTCTTCTACAAAACGAATGCTTAGTAAATAAGAAAGCATTATCAATATACCTTATTAAACTTAACTCTTAGAATAGTCACCAGGGTTATTATTCATTATGCTTGCAGGTCTTCTAAAGCTAATGTTTGTTTAATAAAAAATATTTTGCGTGCTGGATTTTCAGCTTTGAAAGGACTCTACTTCTAAGTGCATTATATAACTAAGTATAAACAACGTATCATGTGTGACTTAAGTAACCGAGGATTATGATGATGATTTAAGTGCCTTCGGCTTATGTAAGCAAACAATATACGTTATGTATCATGATGTCCAATGAGCCTGATTGTATTGTATCTGTATGGATCGGGAGTGCGAGTGAGGAGTCGATAACGAAATGATATAAGTCTGAAACCTTGTGCATAATTACTGCTTCATGTCATATTTAGTTTCTTGTGACTTTGGCTACCTGTAGCTACACATTAAAAATTGAATGCATAATTGATGCTTGATGACCCTCGTCTACTTAAAGGTACCTTAGGAATTCAGTACGAGACAACAAGGTAATTACCACTTTCGAAAATTGTCTGAACTATATCTTCGACTGCACAATGTCTGTGATGTCTGACTTCTTCCATCACGAACAATAGTTTCTAATGGAAAAAAGATCGTCAATAGTTTGTTATGTATTCCATAGTTCACAAATAACTTCTGGGAATTATTCGACTAAATAATAAAACTGCTGAGCTTTATTCGTGAAATAAAAGGAGTTGATCCTTACATAATATTTTTGCTAGTATGTAGATGTTCGTTCTTTTATAGAAGTAAACTTATGTAGATGGAAGGATGTATATGGATAGTAATTACAGTTAGGATTATGTACATGAATGCATGGAGGAGTTCAGGAACCTTTCTTTCTTGCTATAGTTGTTTTCCAGCAGCCTCGTGTGCTCGCTTTCCACTTTGCTCTCGTCTCTTTTCATATTCTTACTCAGTAGACTCACATTTATTTAATCTGTATTAAGATGTGAAGCGAAAGCCACATATTATTATAGGGCGAGGGATTCTGCCTTACATAACTAATTTGTGTATAGTTAGAGGACTCGGTGAACTATGAAAAGTTTCATAGAAGTTATCGGTCACTAAAGAAACATTCTCTAAAGAAGATGGTGAACTTAAGTTGCACTCGCTCAAGATCTATACACATCACATCGGTTGTTGTTGTTGTCTTTGGAGTCTAAGCCGAGGCGATTGCTCTGTCTGTACATTTCTCTCTATAAATAATATCCTATTATGGTGTCTTTGGCTCATCTCACTTTCCTTGCCTATTAGCAGATTTATCTAAGAACCTTCAAGAGTGTCAGGGATTTTATGTCCGAACTTACTTAATTTCAGATGCTATTAGTGGCATTATATAAGAGCTCTATAACCAACTCCTTATTTCTGAGGAATTATTATCTAGTGAGACAAGATACAATTTTGAAGACCATAGTGTTGATAATACCTATAGCCGATCATGTTTCATGCCTTATAGTTATATATATACGCTCATGGTTCGGAATAATATATCATAATAGATAGTTTGCTCTCCTTATTAGTCTAAATTCCACACTAGCCACAGACTCCAACATCAATTTCAATACAAATACACCTACATCATAGAAAGTCTGCAAATGTCAAACTGAACTATCTATAGTACACGATGTAGGAGTAGGATAATCTTTCATTCACACTCTTATTACAAAGTGGAATGAGAAAGATGGGATATTAATAAACTGTCCAGTTCTGTAGCAAAGAGTGTTAATATTATTTTGAGGTATATGTCCATAGGTGTGTTTTTCTTTTTTATTCCCTGGGTGCCCTTTACCCTTTCCGATTTATTTTTTCCCTTCGCCTCCGCCAACTTCCACTTCTCTCCCCACATCTTACCAGAAACCATTACTTCTAACCAATTTATTTGGAACAATTGAACACAATGTACACTATTATGATATTTTAGCATGCCTCCCACAGCAGATACTATCAGATTAAATTTTTCCAGGATTTTCACAAAGCCAGAGCTATGAAGAAGAAAAAGATCCAAGCGAGACGTGGGAGTGACACACACACACACAATCAGTTGAATTTAGCTGTAGTGTTTAGCAAAATAAAGGACATAATATTTTCTACCTCTCATCTTCGAAAATTGAGCTTATTTTACGTTATGTCAATTCATTCAACAACAATTGGTAGCTTAATTAGGTGGCATATATGTTAGGTGTACTAACTCAAAAATTTTCTATTATAAACATCAAAGACTGCACAGTTGAATATGATATATGAAATGGGAATCTATTTTGTTAACGAAACATTTTAATATTTCAACCAAATGTGTATACAATATGAATGATTAGCTTTATATAATCATCTCTTGAACTTACAAAGACGCTGATGATTATTACACTCTAATTTGCCATTCTATGTGACAGTGACAGCAACATATATCGATGATGTAAATGTAGCATGTAGCTGACTAAGATTCATATAAGTCGCTTACCAAGACTCCTATCATGTTAGAAGTATGAGGTTTGCAAAGATTACTTTGCAAAGGACATGTTACAAAAGGCGCATCTTTTCTTTGTGATGATTATAGTCTCACAACAAATCACAATTTGTTTATTTGTCCTGTGCTTTGGGGGCTACAATTATGTTATCTAAGCAGCAGTTGGAGTTGAACTGTTGGGGACACATGCCAGTCTTGCGTTGTTAACTGTGAGCAAAGCAAATCTAATAAACCGTGCTAAAACACACTGGCATAAATATGTAGCGAAGCATTGCCCACAACAGGGGTGTCCAATTTCTTCCATTTTATTATAGAAAGCTCCCTTTTTTACCTCAGCAAACTTATGGAAAGTTTGAAAAAAATATCTCATGTCCCATTTTAATTTCTGAAACTTCCTTTTTGCCTCAACAAAATACATTAAAAAAAGAATCATCAAAATCCTTCTACATATCTGATTTCTTTAATCTTTTTATCCCAAGACCAATTGTACAAATTTTGAATTGATGATTTCATTAAATTTAGAAAATTTATATTTTTTGGGCATATACATGTATACTTCTTCTTTACTACTGAGGAATGTTCGTTTTTTTCCGATTTTTAATAGGAAACTTCCAGTTTTACCTCTACCTTAAGAATGCATGTGCGCTGAATACTCTACTAACCATTTCAATTGTGCTAGCTTAATATGTCACCAATTGGTCAAAATCAGCATGTTTCAAAAGTTACTACTAGCATTGATTTCTGTAGAGTTTTAAGTCAGATTAAAGCTCCAAAAAGCCAATTTTATACAGAATCTTTCGCAGTTTCAAAGTAAGAAAATTGGATTTCCTTGATCACACCAAATCATGTTTTATGTTTTAATTGATAGCGTAACGGTTTATACAATGAAAATAATTTTGGAACATCGCTTGAGCCGTTTAATTTAGATTAAAGCAATAAAATTTGTATTGCAATAGTTAAGAATAGCAACGAATATTTCAGGGTAAGGGTAATGCATTTTAAAACATAGTTTTTATAATTTTGAACAAATGGTAGAAACGCAAAAGGCTTGATGCAATGTCGCTTTATCGCTTTGTGGTTTCTGGAGTATTCATTACATTCTCTATATAATATTATGTGATGTACTCAGGAACAAACGTAACTGAATGGGTCGAGGCAAATTACACCGCTACACCGCTTACACTGCATAGGGACTTTCGGGTAACCTAACCTAAAAAGAAATAAACATGCCCCCCCCCCACCGCTCACCGCCTTGATGTATTGAATGCTACCCGAAAGTCCTCCAAGCGGTGTAAGCGTGGTATTTTGTCTCGTCCCAACTGAATGTAATCAATTTACACTTTGATCATCCTCATACAAACATTTATAATTTATATGATGATCGTTATTATCCATATACCTAGTAGTGTTTCCAAGCGTCATTATTTTCTGTCGGTATGGGATTGTATAATATTTCCAATATGTTCCCAAGTTCCCATAACGTATGTTTAGTGCATAGAGCTAATACTAGAAACTATACTATATAGGTACTATAATAACGCTTCTGAGTTTTTACAACCCATCCTTAAACCTCACATTCATAATAAAGGATGTGGCAATTAAATTGGTCACATAGAGCGATGTTTTGTGACATTTAATTTCACGAAAACCCTGTTTTACGGTCCTATCATGCGAGCCCAAACTATGCTATTCTAGAATTCATGGGACCGTAAATAACCTTCCTGTGAAGTTTATGATTAATTTTGCGCAGGTAGCGTATTTCTGTCAAGCTCTGTGCAAATCAAGTCAAATGTGAAAATCAAGCTGTTCGGGTAAATTTTGATGATATTCCAGCAATATATCATCAGTCAGTACTAACAACTAGGTACTAACCACCCAGACGAGTAAATTAAAAACTTTTTGTTTTTACTGGTAGCCTGAAGCATTGACTGTATAACTCGTTTAGATAATAGTATCAAACTTGAAATAGAATGTATGGATAGTCGTTACAATTATTGAGCACTTACATGAATACACGCCAGTTTAATTGACATTTAACGTCACTAAATTTGCAAAAAGTAATATCATTAGATATGAATGCCGAAGACATTTAATCTTCTTTGCTCTATTACACAATAAAGCTATTGCACTGACTCTTATGAACAAGAGCAGTCGAAGTTTGCAGAAAAGAAGGATGAAATACTATTTGTAGCAACACACAATACTAGCTTAGTTATGAAGTATTGTAACATTATTATTAGGCGAATTTCTTCATGACTTTCATGAAAGCAACATAATATTTTTAATTACTAAACTTAATTTTCAGATGTAGGTGCACTGTCTTTGCGTGCAAGATTTGATGTAGTAATATTTATTTATAGATGTACAGGCTTTATCTAACCACCAATTAAAGCCGACACTGTTGTGTCAACAAATAGTAGGTAGACTGGGAAATGAGAATTTTCTTCTATGTACTTCTCAAAACTGAGAGAGACATGGGAAGACATAAAACTATGGACGGGAGTTCACAGGAGCCTTCAATTTTTATAAAATCCTTATTTTCTGCTAATTCATGCATTTTGATGTGGCAATTCGAAACATTTTCGTTTATTGTCCCTTGTAATCGACTTAGCCCCCAGTTGTATACAAACTCGTATAAATCATGTCTCATGAAGATTTATTTTTAAAATGGGCTAGTGATGGTTTTGGAAATACGTGGATAGCTCTAGCTTTGAAAATATTATTGTTATATACTTTGTTTCTTTGTGTCAATTGAGAAAACTGAGAGTGTGTGAATTGTGTATATGGTATAAGTAAGGACACCGTTGTAAACAGGTAGCAGTGAAACGTATTTGGGGTATAGGTTTACGTTGAATCTCCGCAGAACTCGCTGTATTTTACTATTAAAACAGTACATGTAGCATCGTTTGAGGTTGGCATTAGTTATGTCATATTTAACTGCTACATATAAAGATACCTGTGTACGTAAATACGTTTAATAGTTGAACCTGAGATTAGGTTACAGTACAAAGGGAAAGGATGGATGAACATATCAAGAGCTGGATATAATGGTATGTAAATGAAATGAGACAGATTTGTAAATGTACCTATATTACAAAGAGGACGCTTTAGCTACATATAATCCGTTTGTAAGTGCTTATAACAGCAACATAGCGATAAGACAGTGAATGTGGCTTTCTATCAACGCACGGCATTTTCTTTTCATGTAGACTTCAGTTTCAGTTTTACATAATCAAGTTCATTTTATGCTATCATTTTATGCTATGTAGTACTGTGGCATATTAAAATAACTGAAAATGGAGAGTGTTATAGTTACTTACACTGTCTATCTAATTGTCAAATGATATGGAATCGCCTCTTGACTATTACTTTCGTGCAGGCAGGCACTCTATTAAGTTTCAGCTCGGTTTCTTTTAAAACGAGATTTATCTATCTAGCGAGAAAATCACAAGGATCATTAATATCATTGGTTTCGTGCTTTTTATTAATGTTTTTTGGGTGTAATCTATTAAGACTTTTTGTTAGTTAACGCAGCTGTAAACGCGAATTGGAAGAATCTTCCAAAAAATATGTAAATGTTTCTTTTTCTCAGCACTCTTTATACGTATTGTACAGATTCAGAAATAATCACAAAACGCATTTTAATTAAAAAACTGTGGCATCGAGCTTAAAAGTAAGTACGTACCCAGTACATAAAAAATCTTCGGCAATGGCTTGACGTATTTGGGTATAATGCCTGTAGATCAATGTTAGTGATCTATATTTTATTTGATACTTACTGCTTGCGCCTGTTAGCATATAGCTACAGATCAAAACAGTTGTAAAAGGGTTAACAAAAAGACAGAGGTAATCAAGTTATCATACTTCATAAGATTATTTGCTTTAGTTTTGATAAAAGTAGAATCAGACGCCTGCAGCATAATTGTGTTTTGTCTGTTATTTAGTCATTTAGGAAAGGAAGGTTGGATATGCGATGATAATTGATAATGTGCTTGGGTTGGACTGAGTATTAAAAAATAGTCAGTTCCTTCAGACATTTGTAATTTTTATTGAAAGGATATATTTTATGATCCTATTATGCCAAAGTAATTATTCGTCAACGAAAACATCTGCCTGTAATGCAGCCCCTTCTCTCACAAAATCATTATGAAAGCAATTCACATGAATGATAGTGAAAGCTATTAGCATTTGATATCTGAGAGATGATTGTGATTGTGGAGCAGAAATTTTTATAGCAATCAATCAGTTTTGATTTACTCGATGCATTTGAAACCAAGATGTCATTATGATATAACATTCACTTTAATCGATGTACAATGAAGCCTTGATCTGTGAACTTAGCAGTTTGGACTTTTCTCTAGGAAGTACACACATGAATCAGAGTGTGGATTTAGATGGAAGTCAATGTTTATCTTAACTGACTCTATCTACAACCTTAAGCATATAAATATTTGTAACATAGACGATATTCCTGTAAGGCATTAAATAATTGGCAGGGCATTAGCCATTAACATTTACTACCTTGTCACGTCTCTATTCACGAAGGGGCTCCTTATTGTAAAATAAGCAACGTATGACAATAATAACTATTCCTTGCAAAATATATCTAACAGCACGGTAAGTAAAAGATTTTTTGCAAATGTGAGCACCTAGAGTTTATCAAAACGTATCAACTGACATCGGAGACGAGATTTCCTGTTGTTCACTAATAAACTTCGGCGCCAGAGAGGCATCCAGAAGCATCTATGCCATTAAAATGAATTGCCATTTCCATAGAAAAGACACCTGCTTAGAAGAACGCTCACGTTACTACTCTGGTGGCTGGCTACATGTTGTGTATGCTCGTAAAGGAATCTCAGCGAAATTTTGGATGCGTTGACAAATAATATTCCGCTCTTCTAATTACAGATCGTGGATTAGGCATTTCAACCTCCATATAATTAAACTTCTTCTAAACTCTGCCGAAAGCAACTTTTTGCAACTTCCACTCGGCAATTTTTTCCCGAAATAAAGCCTAACGTTTATTTGCCTTTTAAGAAGATTTTTCCCCCACCAATGCATTATATTATAGTCATGTTCCGACCACGTTGAATATTCAAGGCTTTCTTTGTGGAGATTATTCTCATTTTACTCTTTAACTGTTTTCCAATGTTCTCAATTACTCGTTCAGCATTCTCCACTGCAATAAAAACAGGATACGTTATTGGTAGAGTGCTTTATCGGCTAATATTTACTCAGTTATGAATACGTGGAATGGGTCCTTACGATGGCTGATGTGATGGAAAGAGATTAAAGAACAATTGATAGATATATTTCCTTAAGTAGCATTGTTATAGAAGGAATCGCATGGTGTTCTTCATTCATGTAGCTATGCATGTGACAAGTTATACGCTAATAAAAGTAGTAAAAAATAAAGCTGAAGTCAAGTATAGTAGATAATTCTTAGTATATGGGATAATGTAAGGATAGGGTGACACATGTACGTTGTAATAGTCACAAATCACCAGTGTCCAATTGCTGAGATTTTAGTGATAGGAGTGGAGGCTTATATATCAGTTAATGGAGCGACTGAGTTACAACAGTCAGATTTTATTGCAGCCATTAAGATTTTTGTAGAGAGGTAGTAGGTGTCTACTGTGAAAGAGTCTGAGTAAATTGTTTAAAAAAGAGTTTATTCTTTATCCGAAGAGGAGAGGGCTATGGGAGTACAATGCAGAAGCTAATAATATTAACATTAAAGTGAATTAACTAACTGCCAGGCAGTTTTGGCCAACTGAATAACTGAACTCAGTGCAAGTACAATGAACCTTAAAAAGGAATTCAATGCATAATTCATTTATAAACGTCTATGTGAAGTTACATATCACATCGGAATTATCTACTGTGTTTTATGTTCCATTCCATGTACACTGCTATTCGCTAACCAGCCTCTACTAAATGTGACAGACATAAACATAGCTCCTGCTCAACTCTACAAGAACACACAGCTAACTAAATTCAATAGCTAAAGCATTTATATGCATTTGCTATCGAAGTTTGGGAGTATATTTTCTAAAGCCGTTGGCCCACAGATACGAATACATACACAGCACTTAATTGATATAGGGAAACATGTAAGAGGCTTGCTACAGACATAAATAAATACACACACTTCACTTCAAAATGCCAAACAGAATTTGCTGTTTAGCAATTGTTTATACAAATGCTCTCCTTTACTATTAGCTTTTCCCTACTACAGCGCTCTGTGCTCATCATCGTCGCGTCAGTCGAGGATTACAGATAAAAATTCTTATATCGCTCATAACGGCTCGGCCCGGTGTCTCCAACGCTCGGTCACTGCTCACAATAAACATTTAACATAAATAAACAAAGTGCATTGCAAAACCGCCCTCCCTTTCCATCATTATCCCTATCACCAATATATTATATGTAACATATCACATGGATTTCAATGCTATAAAAGAGGTCAAATTACTATATGACAGTGTAAGCTCAGAACTGAAGGGTTGATAATATTTTTGTTTGTTCGCTAAATAAGACAGGTAATCCATGCCCAAAATATTGGTAGATTGTGTGACTGTGAATACATATATAGTCGAGGTAAAAAAGCAAATGTAGAAGAAGGCTCTACGCTTTAACATAATGCGCGTTTAATTTGCTAATTTCCAAAACAAACGCAGTCAGCTCACATCTCTCTTGCTATTTAGTCACGTGCATTTCTTTATCTATGCTAAATGTTCATCATTTACATGTTTGTTTGCCTTATATAATAAATAAATCATAATATTATAGTGTTTATGTACCCAGGCAAACAGATTAATAGTAATCTCCTTGCCTATAATAAGTTTAATAAGTTTTATATAAATACAAAAAACACACGTCGATATTGATAACAAAAATTTATTTCCCTGTTTCGCAGACTTAGTTCCTCATCTCATCCCGCTCTTCTTCCCTATTGTCTATTATGATTTTATGATCAAGACATTCGATCAGAAGCTTACAAACTACTGCTGTTGTGTTATGAAACCCTATTTTGCGCTTTTGTAAACTGAAACCAATTTCTTTGCGACCTGAAAAAAAATGCCACAGAGCAAATGACGTCAAAGGGTTACAAAACAGACTGTTGTTTAACCATTTTTTTGCTAACAAGAAGCTTAATATCGCAGGATCGCCAATTAGTTACCTTTTACGGATTTTAGAAATAATGATATTATTAAATATCACAACGTGACTTCCATTAAGTTACATAAACCTAATATCATTATCAACATCATTGTAGGCTGACGGTACGACGCAAATTTGTACTTTATCTACTATATCTGCAATTTCGATAGGTATCTGTTTTTGTGAACACCACTAAAATTTTCTTAGGTACCTACCCCTATATCTTAGACTTCCATTACTTGCAGTAATTATACGGTTAACGTCTAAAAGCCAAATAAGCTAACATCAAAAAAGCTTAATATGTTTTGAATGTATGTATATATGCTTTAAATAAGAAAAAATACATACGAACATTTTTCATGGCATTCATTTTCGGTATTTATTACAAAATTACTGCTTTAACCCTACAACTCTCAGCTTATTAAATTTTACGGCTGCTAGTACATCTAACAGTCCACCAGGGACACAAATGGGATTAGGGAATTTTATTATTAGCCAGTTGCAGCCAATGTGAAAGATGTAGTATACCTACGTTATTTAAGTTTGGGGCAAGTTCCTGGGTAATCATATTTTTGGTGAGTTTTAAGTTTTTTATAAGTGGTAGCAGTCAAAAAAAACTTCAAAGAAAAAGCAAAATGAAGAAGGATCTTTTCAAGAGATTCAAGGAAAAACTTTAGAAGGTGAAAATTCCCCGTGCGACAGTGTCGAAGATTGCATGTGCTTGCAAATAATTGCATGTATACTATTGCACCTAGCAATTGGAGCTACTCTGACAATAGGTCGTTAAAGAAGTTAATTTCTACATTCAAATAAGATCAATGTACTTATTCGCGTCATAGGTGCATGTATGTTCAGTAGCTGAGCATGAGAATTGATTTATCGTAATTTTAAATCTTGAAAACATATCCAAGCATTACATAGCATATGCATTTTTGTATACCTAAAAGGAAAAGATTTGCTTCTTACTGTAATTATAGGAAACATATTGGAGTCATTATGCAATACCTACACACATTGTCTACTGCCTACAGTTACCGCACGAAATCCTTTATAAGGCACATATATACTAATATTAATCCACATTAATTATTAGTGACGAGTAATTGTGTTTTATCGCACTAAATGAGATCCGTGGAATATCAGTGTTACTGGCTTTTAGATAATATTCAATTGAAGATGCTGATTTTCCATGACGGAATGCGTTCGAGTTGTCGCATCACCACGAAAGCATAAATATAAATGTTAAGTAAATGCTCCTGGAATCAGTATGCCCTTTGAGCGATGACCCAACCAAGGCCACCATCTCCTTCAAGCATTTAACTAAACTATCCGTACGTACGTACTTTATACACCATTATGCATTACTGTAAATGCTTAGAAGCGAGTTGCATGTAATAACCGAAGTAGATGAGGCATTTACTTAGGCACCTACTTACAGCAGTGTATAATGTTGCTACCTCAGTATTGTAATCAGTCTGTGGAATGAAAGTACTGATGCAAGCACTTAGGACAACACATGTCGATGTTGACTGCATATTAGTCCATATCTCTACCTCAACGAATACATGATATATATAATAAATACTTCCACAACACCGCGGAATTAATCTCATTTTAGCGAAGAGGATTACAAATGCGAATGTGTAAAAGCATAAGAATGTCTACTGATAATTATAACAGCGATAACACAACTAAGTATAACGCTTATTATTACCGACTGCGTCTGCAATCGTGTTTAATGCTACAATTATCTATACGACAAGTTCATAAGGATGATACTCCAGCCACCTCACGTAGTTAGGTAAGGAGAGCGGTAAGACAACTTAATTATAATCAAATTCCTTTCCCCACATCCCAAACCAATAAGCATCTCCCTCTTCGAGTAAAGAAAGTTGAAAACGGAATCTAAAAACATGTAAAGTAAACAGATAGTATGTAGCTTGTGATTCGATTGTATTCTATAATAATAGCTCCTGCGCTATATAAAAAATTAAGATTTTTCTAAAAAAAACTAGTAGTATAAGCAATATTTGTAGCAATTTTGTTCAAATTGTGAGAACAATAGATATGGAACGTCTTCACGAGAGGCTCGCAATCACAAATAACATTTGCTAACGCTTTATAACTATTATTATATTTACACGTAATTCATCTGTCACATACTTATTAAGAAGCGGCTAAGCTTCTTTACAACTTCCTTTTGTCTGTCTGTCGGTACGTCCGTTCGTTTACACGATAACTCAAAAACGGATTAAGGTGCTTACGTCAAACTTTCAGGATATGTTCTAGGGGTATATGAGACAATCCCATCATAAAATAGGATTGCTCCGTCTATCCATTCCCGTTCTGGGGATGGAAAATTCAAAAGCAACTGAGCTACACCACGAGCAAGAAGGAAAAAATTTAAACTAGAAGCCCAATCCCAACCCAAGTCGCAGGAAATAGGTCCAAGTACGCCATATAAACACATCACACACCTTACCGTACAGGCAAATTGAGAATATGGCTGATTTGTATTCACATAGACTACGACTGTCAATATCAGCAACTCAATCGTCCCTTCCCCCACCGGGGGTATTATAAACAGCCGCTTCTTTCCTACTCCGTTTACAAGGGTTTATTAATAAATCATTATATACATATACTAGCAAATATCAAAGAAACATTTAGTAGGTACCTACTGTTTGTAACTTTCCTTCTTAATGTAAGTCCTCATTTTTTCCCGACTGAAGTTATTATCAAAGATCGAGCTAATTTTAGACTGAATTACTTAAAAAAGAGCAGCATAATAAGATTAATAAACTAAAAATAACTGGAAAATGTGAGCAACCTAAAACATGCATTGACCAAATGTTTTCTAATCAGCTCTTTTTAATGGAGCGTAACGATCTTATCATGCGTTACCGCCATTGCACAGTCCTTTAGGAAACCTTTATATCATATGCACTGAGTTGTCTACAATTTCCTCTTCAAGGGCAAGGCCAGGAAGTTCATTTAGGTAGCACTGGGAATAAAACTGGACTCACTTGACAATAAAAAGAGGAGCCAGAATGCAAACTAAGGCATCGATGGTCAGACTTTGATAGTCAAACTAAGGCATCGAAGGTCAGCTATTCAAACATGAATCTTCTTTTTGCTAATTAACTTCACAATATAAAAATACGCGCATTGTTATAATATTCCACTTTAAAAACGCCATATGGTAATTATATTTTTGAATATCTGATCCAGCCAGTGTACAAACAATGGTTTACTACTGAGTTTGCATGAACGACCTGGCCGCTGGTGCGGTCAGAGAAGTGAA
>JAAAYG020018266.1:0-18202 GCA_009936455.2 Tomocerus minor
CATAAATGATTAGTGTCACATTTCTGAGAATACAGGTAAACATCATAATGATAAAACAATAGTTATTTTTAGCTGTCAAACATAAATGCGTAGAGTTCAACTTGATTTACATTAAAAGCTATGTAATAAGATGCATGAGATGAAACTCACAAGTCAAAAGTAATATAAAGCATATACCTATCGTGAATATAGAAAATCATGTCATATAAGGTAAATTAACATACTATAGTAAAGGCTCGCCTGAACAAATTTTGGCCATATTAGGTCACTGGCTTGTTGAAAAGCAAAAGAAAGCTGCAAAAATAAAGCAAACCTAAAAGTTTCGTTATTTGTTACTATGAAATGTGCAATTAACTATATAGCTAAACTCGACTTTTAAATATACAAAAAAAAAATTTTTTCACACTACACAACCAAATAAATTCCAACTGTATGCATCTATACAATGTATACGGCAAACGAAGCTACTGGCCTATCTTACACCACAGTTTACAATAATATGCACGGCCATTGCAACTAACCGTCGAGTCGGTAATTCCCGGCCGTCTGTAAGGTACGAATGTGGTGACTCCTGTGCGTCGGTGTTTCCTTGTAGTCCCTATGGATATCTCCATTCGAACACATTCAAACCGCCATGCCACTATGCCACTCACATACGTACAGTTAAATCCCTTAGGTATGTTTATTCCCAATTCATACAGATTTCCTACTCTGAATGGAGACATGTCATGTCAAGGCTATCAACTATGATAACAGCTAAAAAATTCCGGAAATTATCTTCCTATGAAGATGTTACGTTAAGCAATTTCTATCAATGGGGACGCTTTTCAATGCAAAATGTATAGGTACCCACATTTGAGCTTCCCATCATTTATTTTATTTGGTAATACGCAGAATTTCCCAGACATTTGCGATAACATAATCTAAAATCCTATTTCGTGGACAGTATTAGATTTACATCATTAATGGATATTTGAAATGGATTTCTCTCACAGTTACATGTTAAACGCAAGCTGTACCTATACAGTTGGTTGTGTCCTGAATAGTATTTAGGATAACTTCTAACCAGAGTGTAAAAATCATATGATATTCTTTGACTTTTGCTGCCTAGCCTTAAATAAATAATAAAGAAGCGATGCCACTTCTCAATAATGGATTCTCGAAATTAAAAACAGAAAATGCATGACTGCGTAAAATTTTAATCCAAGAATGGCACCAAAATTGGTTTTTATATTATTATGTGTAAAGAAATTGTGATTTTCATCCATAGAACAAAAAAGCGGTCAACTTTCCTGGCTTTCACTTTCACCTGGCCTTCACTTTCACAGTTAATCACTGCATTATACGAGCATTGTGTGTTGATTTAAAAAAAATCTTTCTCCAGACTGTTTAATAGAGCACAAATATCAGCGTAACATGTCGTGACTCTATATACGACTACGACTACGACTACTGTACAAAATTCCAGAAATACTAAGGCCTACTACTCGGAACAAATATACGAACCAAATTAATATTTATACGAGAACCTTTGCTTCTGTGGATGTATTAAAAAGGGTTTTCGATATGAGCATAGATTGTTGGTACAAATACAGATGTTGGTTTATATAGTTCTGTGTGACCATGTATACATTTCCTTTATGTTCATAGTTTTACAGCGAGTGAACAAAGATACACATGACCAAAGTGACATTCTTATTGTTTTCATGTGTGCGTCCAGTCACACAATATTCCATTTTATGTTAGTACAACAGGTCTCTCCTTTACAAACACGACAGACTCAGTAAACAAAACCCAAAATACATTATTGATTCTGTCTGCCTTTCCAAAAAGAAAATCAAAGAACTGCTCCCTGGAAATACTCATCACTAAGAAAGCCTGATGCCTTGTGCTTATAAGCACTTCTTTCTTCACAGTGATAACATTACCTGGAATATGATAAAAATAGCATTGCTTTCACATTTACATGAACATTGGGTGAATGTATGACTACGAGCGACATAATACGATATTTTCGGAGCAGATTTCTAAGTGAAACGGCCGGATGATAAATTCGAGTGTCATCTCCGATATCTTATTCTAAGAACAGGTTGTCTTGTGTACTTTTCAAATTGTCAGGTACAAGATTTATTTGCACTTTATACTTTTCAGCCATGTATATTATGTCGTTATCTAGAGCTAAGGTTAATAACCAGGGATGCCATCGCCAAATGATGTTATTACTTTTTATGGTCTGCTGCTACTGCACTGTCTGCAACGGAGGAAAAGAAATTTATACGAAATAGCACATCTGCTTCGCTTTCCTATTTTTCTGCATGAAACCCATGATTCATTCAGAGCAAACAAGAAATACTACGAACAAAACTTTTATTCAATAATGCCACAACCACAACAATAGTCAGTTACAATACTTAATGATATCAGAGCTGAGTACATAGTGCAATGAAAAAAGCATAGAAAATCAATATTGTCTAAAGGAAAATATTCCTACCCATTTAGTCTTCTACTTCTTTCTGTTTAAAGTATACCGTAACATATTAAAATTAATTAACGCAATTAATTCATTTAAGTTTTTTATTTATTTCTCCATTGAATATCAATTTGTGAAGCGGAATGGCTCGAAACAATAATAATTTTGGATTCATTTCTTATTTGTCTATATTTTTAATGAATTTGGTTAGTTAAAAAAATACTGATATGCCTCTGGCAGCACATATGATATTATTATCTAAAATATTGAGCAAAAATGATCTAAGTATGAAAATAAACCGTCTTAACACCATCGTAGTCAATACTGTACTAATATTCCCCACGCTATGAGCTTCAGCGTATCTTTGAGACGTGTCAGCATCGAGTTAATCACATCAAAGGAAAGATAACATGAGCTTCTAAAAGGAAATAACAGTATGGTAGCTTGTAGTAAATTGTTTTTTCTTTGCCTGAAAATCCTAGCCGCGTAATATCTATTTCCATATGTCTTGTTGATAGCAAGCTGTGTTGTGTAGCATGAATTGATGAAATGTTTTCTATTTTTATTGTAGAAATGCCAAAGAGTCCATTAATTTGTAGCGATATAATTAAATAAGTAGGTACCTATCTACTTATTTATTTAGAATACTTAGGCCGAATGTCTCAAAGTCAATTGAAAAGGATAGAAATGGAATACTACGGTAGTACCTATACTATTCACGTTCAATTCACATCAGAGCAATAGCGATAAATATATATAATGCTAGAGATATAGTGCTTGTATTATTAATAGTCAATCAAATGCTAGCTTAATAGCAATAGGCAGTTGCGCATAAATAAGTAGTATTTAAGAGAGAATTCAAGGAAATGCTCCTGCTGGTGAGCTACGGTAGTAAATTCGCAAAGTATTCTGAGAACGGGAGCACGATATCAATAATAGTGTTGAAAATATTGTTAGTAGTTAGATCGGTTGTAGTTCTTCATATTTCTGCATGCGTGACATGGTGACACGACAAGGGAAGGGAAAATCGAGGAAGAGCTCGGGAGTTGAGCTGATTGTGAGTTTTTAATATTATTTCAGGTTGCCGGACGGAAGGAAGAAAACTGTGCAGAATGGTAATCACAGAGTGAAGAGAGCGAAGTAGAAAACTGTCATGTACATGAAAGAGACTGACATTCTCCACCTAAAATCCAACATAACAAGCGAAAGCAAAGCAACGGCTGCACTACCTACATGCAGAGATACATATAATAATATACGGGGATGGGATGTCGTTATGTTGTCGCTTGGTAGCATTTGTGTTTTGTGTTACTCCAGCCTGGAAATAGGATGTAGCGACTAGGAAGAAAGACGAGAAAGAATGTATTCATATTTATTATGGTTTTGGGTGCACATGGCTTGCTTACGCAACGCTACACGAATTATAGATATTAGGACATTATTAGAGCAGTCTTGTCTTTTCTTGTCATGCCATGTCATTCGTTAGGAGGAGAGTGAAGCTGTTTTACTCTTGTTCGAGCTACTCACTTAACATTAGGTAGTCACTACGGCACTACATTATAATATTTCTATATCCATAATGTGACAACCCGCTTTTCGGCTGAGTCTGCAACACATTCAGCATTTTTACCTCGTTGATCTCACTCTTTCTTCCTTATTGTTACAAAAGTTCACTTTGAATCTAAAGACGACATATTCTCCATCCATACACTCTGCTGTTACTCTTCTTATATACCCACCCCATGCATTTACACTGTCAATTTATATATCGTTTCAAATTTACTGCTCTTTTATACCAGACAGACCCTCAAACAG
This sequence comes from Tomocerus minor, assembly GCA_009936455.2. Classification (NCBI taxonomy): domain Eukaryota; kingdom Metazoa; phylum Arthropoda; class Collembola; order Entomobryomorpha; family Tomoceridae; genus Tomocerus; species Tomocerus minor. Next base: position 4,286 of record JAAAYG020018266.1, read on the forward strand.
CAGAATGGCGCAACCCAAATGAAAAAAAAAAATGTTTTGCACTGCAGAAAATTTCATGCTTTAAAATAAAATCACAAAAAGCTATATTAAATAGCACAATATCAATTAGCCTTTTGCTGTAGGTTTTTAGTTATGACAAGATTTCATATCAGTAGATAAATCAGGTAGTTAGGTTTAGATCCTCAGAGGTTGCGAGTTAAAATGTGGTTGTCAAACTATTACACACATTTTTTGATTTTTGAAACCCTGATAACTCCGATTGAGAGTGATTCTGAGTCTGGAGACCTATATTATTTGAAAACTTTTTTCTATATTTCATATTCTTAGCGTGATATTTTTTAATTTTAACACAATATTTCATATTTTCTTTAGAGAGGAAGAAAGAAACGGTTCAATGTTTTTGAACAGTTTCTTCCAAGTTCAAATTTTATACATGGCTGAATATGGGTTTATTCCAGTTCCTTCAGAATTGTTAAATGGAAAAACATTCGGTTAGCTGGCCAGAGTGCAGTGAATCAAACATTAACGAGCTCATGTTTTTAGCTTGTTAAAACTTAGTCTTTGAGCAGGGTTTGATTATGTATCTATTCAATTTCTAATTATAAACATCAAGTAATCAAGTAAATCAGGGGTCATTAAGCTGTAAATACGAAAATAAATGTGCAATAAATAGGGACACTTGATTTCAGAAAATGTTTCTTCTTTCTCTCATTCTAATCGTTATTTGTTGCGACGGCTATTGAGATTGGTTATACTTTTCTATATTTGTCCTGCATGAACAAGTATATTTAATGTAGTAAAAGCAATTGCTTTATTACCATTCTGTAGCACTAAATGGTATACAAAAAGTATTCTATACACAATTTTCACTCACTTTGGCAGCATTGGCTAGGTGCTTAAAATTCATTGTAAAATAGAATGAATATGGAGCATAATTTGAAGGACTCCTTTGAACTCTGTTCTTATCACGACAAGAGATATGAATTACCACGGACTAGAAAAGGAGGCATATTAACTGCAATCTCAGATGAAAATTGAAAACTCTTTATTTAAATATTCAACAAGATACTAGAAGGGTAGTAAATGTGAAAGGAGGCTAAAAGGAGTAGAGCAGAGACAAAAGACATAAGATGACATGAGGAAACATAATTACGGAGTATCACAGGGGGATTTCCAAGCTTTACTCACATTTCATCTACTCACTCCTTCTCTCATCCTCATATTTGTATTCCATGTCTTGGCATTCTATTTATGAATTTGCTACAGTGAGCTGTGTAAAATTGCTGTCGCTGCTCTAATAGAAATATGTCTCGACGATAGGAGTCTAGGAGCCTGAAATGCATGTGCAAAGATTAGAGACAGACTCTTTGGTCGGAATCAGTTCTGTGAAAAGATTCTGTCTACACAATATGCACAATTAAATAATTTTCTGGTTGAAATTGGCTTTCTATGAAAAATGCTCCCTCCATCACGCTCTCCACGCATAAAAAACTTTTATCTGTTCTACTCCGATGCACCCAAGTCCATTAGCTCATGCCTAAAGTATATTTATAAGGAAATGGGAAATCCGGGTTACTCAAACATTAGTAAATATGTAGACGCACATGTTATTATTCAGTAAACAACTTCGCCGAAGATTTTGTTCTAGTTAACAGTTTTTAGTCAGTTCTTCTTATGATTTACACAAGACATGCCAACCCATCACGAAAAGTAAAATAACAAAGTTGTAAAAAAGAAGTGCTACCGTTAGCACTAACTCGGCTCACAATTAAATAGTAACTTTTAGACATTTTACTTGTGTATCAGCACTTTTTTTCCAAGAAACATCTTCAGGCAGCGTTGAGTGAATGAATTTTTAGCATAAAATGTATATCACTCCATAATGTACATGTTTTCTTGCTTTAAGGGCATTATCCTTAGCTGTAGCAACAACTGCGTGGATCTTTGTGTAGATATAATACTTATGAGCTTTGATACAAATTCCAAATATAGAGAAGGACCTAGTTTAGTAAGGGGAGGGGAGGGGGTCTACTATCCTTGGAGAGGGAGTACATCATATAAACTAGAAAACCACAAAGCAACGTGAATTTAAATACCTACTCACTTACTGTCTACGAATGTAATGGCATGCTTGCATGTCAACTGAATAATTCCAGGTTTACTATGCCTCGTGGCACTTTTTGAACAGTTTCTTTTTATCACCTCTCGCCTTTCAAAGTTTCGACCCGTGCTAATACTTCCCCACACTCAGCATTTACACTTATCATCTAACTTTCTCAAACATACACAATTTACACAAAATTATGTTGCCAAAAAGCCGCCAGCTATGCAATGACTATCCCAACACTCCAGATACAAATTCGAAAATCTCAGTAAGTGCACAAGAATCCTTCTAAGGAGGCATGCAGCATGCATCCTAACCTATGCTTACTAAACCCTTCCGTGTCGGTCATCATTATAATTAACAAAGCATAACCCCAAACTCAAAAATGAATTCATGAATTCATATTTGAAGTCAATCATTTACTAATATTTTTGTGCATTGTATTGTTCGTCATATTCGTCGTGTTACCTACAGTTATCAGTATTAGAAGTTTTCTTTGGCAATGGAATCCAGACTAAAAACTATCAATAGCTTATGTAGAATTGTATTTTGCAATCACTGTTAAATATACAGTGTTGAGAAAACTAAATAAAATATTACGCAAGTATGTTCTCATTTTCACATGGTGAAAGTTGAATCACAGTTGAGATTAAATCGTATCAGCATCATATCAGTCATCGTACAGTTTAATAGGTTTGAATTGTTCCTGATGTATATGTGATTTCTTGATATTTACCCAAAACAATGAAAAATAATAACTAATAAGTTTAAACGTAAGAATAAGTAACAGAAAAGAAAATTATAAGAAAACATCGAAAAAACTAATCGTTAGCACTGGGTTATTTTGGAGTAGGGTACAAGTGTTTTACGAGTAAGAAATACAATATGTAAGTGTACGTGAGGATAGTAGGGCGAGTGGGAATGGAGTAGTACAGGGAGCAGGAGTAGTAAAAGTAATAGTAAAGATGCACACGTGGGCTGACAATTGATATGAGATGAAAGGGAATCCAAGACAAACTAAAGGAAAAGGCGATGTGATGGGCTGGGATAGAGTCTGGCTGGTTGGCTTGGCTGGTGGTGGAATGGAACTCGTCTGCCTTGAATTTCTTCTTGCTACAGATTCCGGGCTTGCGGCATGGCAGATAGACGAAGCGAGTAGTGAGTTCAGTCAAGTAGTCAAGTCTGTATGGTACGGTTGTGCTCTGGAGGAATTCACATAAGGACCTCTACGTTGGAGAGTTATGAGACCCTCGGGGAATTGCAATGTCACTCGAAGCGGAAGCGGTGAAACTGGGAATTAGTGGAAATGAGTCACAGAACTGTTGGCTGCAGAAGGAGAGAGAGAGAGAGGACGAGGAGAGGGAAGGCAAAGCGAGTCAAGACGAGTCGAGTGTGTGACTATTCCATCCAGAAAAGAAGATTGAACAGAATAAGGATTTCTCGACTTAGAAACTTTCCTATTATATCTGCACATGCAATACTTTCTATAATGCCCGCCCGACTCATGCCTTACCTTTTCAAATTCTTAGCGAGCCCTAATAACTATTACTTATAAGTATACCATTAGAAAGAGAGTTGGGCCACGGACGACCTAGTCATCTCTCTAACCACCAAAGTCAAAAGAGATACATCCTACTACTCTTCTTCGCACAGGGAAAGTGCAAGAGTGCCGTTGTCCCTTTGTCTTCCCTTACATTTCCTTGTCCATGTCCTCTGACTCTTTCCAGAGCCACTTTAGGTAGTTCACCTTCAACTCAGAGTTAGCTTGTCAGCTCAGATCTAACTTGATAAAAGAACTTGCTTTTCCCTACTATATTTATGCAGACCCATATATCGTCTTATTAGTATAAATCCTTCTACTGTCACCAAAATACATTTTACACTATTATATTATGTAACGATATAAGTATAAATAAATTGTAGAATATTTCGAGTGCTGAAACATATCTTCTGCTTGTTCTTATTTAGCTAAGAGTTAAGTTCCCTTCCTTAGCCTAGTATCTAACTTCCTTGCTTTCACTTTAGTAGAGATTTGAATACTTGTCTTGAATATTATTCGGCACATGCTATTATAATCCATAGCTTTCTAATATCCTTCCTCTATAATAAATCTTATCTTAACAAACTTCACAATCTCAAACTTTAACTCTGCTACACTAACAAAGAAACACTCTTCGGCTTAAAAAACGTATTCCAATGAATTCAAAATGAGAAACAAGACCACCACCTGAATATACAACTTTGATGTGAGGATTTAAGGTGACTACTGCAATTTGCTTTTTAGAATAAAAGGATTTATTTTGTATATTGTCAACTGCAATATTGAAAAAGAAATATCTAGAAGTACTTACTGCTGCCTGCCTCAAATATTAATTGCATAGTCCGTTATTGTATACGAGAACCTGCCCTACATACAGAATATTCACTTTTTTAATAGTAACTCATTATAGTGTCAAAAGGACAATTAGGAGTGCATTCAAATCATGCATCAGAAAATACAGCCGATCAGTGAAATGGAGAATTTCAACAAAATATTAACTAAAATTAGAGCTGTCATTATCAACAGCATAACGTAATTTTAATTTTCAAGATCTTGCAGTATGAGCTTACGATGTGTGGACAAAAATAGAAAAAAAACATGCCTGAGACTGATAATGGTTTTAACTCCCAGGAGAATTCTACGATGGTTGAGTGTTTTTGCCGTAATCTTTATATAAGCATTAATATGGTGCCATAACAAGGAGCTTATCCAAAACTGCTGAGGAAATGAATATAGAGTTTTGGTGAACAATTCTGTTGTTAGAGAGGTACAATGATGTAATGTTGGAGCAGAAAATTTCTGGAAATAAAATCAAGGCGACACGTGTCGCTTAGAACTTTATTATCAGGTACCTACTTCAGGATTACGCAATTGGTTTTATTTCAACCAGATTTTAATTGCCACGAGTTGGCAGTGAAAGATTTTATTATGTAATTACGGCAGACATTGAACTGTGAATGAAGTTTGCCACGTATTTACGTTTAGCCTTTTTAAGAGGCTCAAATTAAAGATATGGCAGAATCCACAATTGTAAATGGAGAGGTAGACGGTAATAGTGCCGGAAGTTATAGTAATTTTCGTGCATTAGTATATAGGTATGTTTCCCCCTATGAATAATAAATGCATCTCCTGCTCTGCTTATGTGCTTATACAATAAGACATTTTTTATATACTAAGCTAGTGCTATTTAAAATGCCTAAACCTTGGAAGAAACATAAATGTACACCCTTTTATTTTCCCATTTCTTCCTATGAAGAGTGAGAGTAAGCAATTGAAAATTTTAGTTTCAATAAATCAAGTTTATTGTTGCCCTAAGGTTGTTGCATCTATATTTTCCAAAATTTTATGCGTGTAAAATCTGTAAATAAAATCCAACTCCCTGGTTAAATGAGGACAAAGAAGTTCTAGTAAATCTTAAGTGGAAAGCGTTAGTTGCATACGTACTTTTAACTAATCCTAAAAAAGACAGATAGTCAACAGACCGCAAATTACAAGGAGCTTTCTTAGAATTTTGCAGCTCATAAAAAATCTGTTTTTAAACTACGCATAATTACGATCTTTAAGGCTAAGATGAGGTTGGCAGATATCTCTTTGCTTTCTTGTGCAAGATATTCATAAACTTAAGATATAGAAATTAATGTAAAAAGAGGTGTATGAAATACATCATACATTCATACACGGTTAGTTAATTGGTTGCTGCTTTTCAAATAATTCTATTACCATATGTGCACTATACGATGTAAGATTATATCAGTTTGCTCAAATTTTACTAAAAGGCCATAACAATCGCATAACAATCGGCCTCAACTAACTTTTAACAACCCTCACGCCTATCCACTTCTCTTGATACTCAAAGAATGATATATTATCATAGCTACAATTCCTGTGTGGAATTGAGTTTTATTGCAGAGACATAATAAACAACCTTTTTTTCTTTATAGGTGCCACTTCCGGTGTAAATTACCAGTTACTTTATTGTACGGACACATAAAAATCGTGTAAACACCTAAAAATTTAGGAATTAAGCTCTAATAAACAATCAAACTATTATAAAGATTATCCGCCCTAACCAAAAAGATGCATATAAAAATATAGTTCATGCTCACTTTGAACTCTCACCGTTATTTACAACCAAACAGAATATGCCTAAGACCGTGAATTGCAACTCAAGGAATTTTATGCGACTGTTGTTATCGTAGACCACTAATAAACAACCTACCTATGTAATTTTATAAAAGGTGAATTATTCACCTTTTCCAAAAACTGTATTGCTGTGAAAATAACTTTAATGCGAGAATCTATTTTTTGCATATGTAACAATATACATACAACGATCGTAAATGGTTGAAAGGTGTATTATATAATAGAATTACTGGTTCTGATTGACATGTTGACGTTTGAAAAATGTAAAGTGTAAAATTATTTTATGTAGATCATTTTATCGAGTGGAAGCTCTATTTATTCAGATAAGTTAAGTACGCATTTTGTTTTATTTACTACATGTATACCTACACAGTGCGAAATATGAGCTATGTCAATAAGATAGTTAACGGGTAACCCTATATGCTATTAAGATGAATATAATATTGGTAAGTTTAAAAGACATATCCTCTAGCTCAGTTTAATCGATTTCTATTGGAATAGAGCTTTCCGGAATGTACCTACAAGCAGAACGTATTTAAATAGGAACTACACACACCACTGGTTGTGTATTTAATTAATAGTCCTCTCTGCTTATTCAAATCGTATTAGGTGCATTTCCTAGAATCACTTATGATTGTTACATACTACTACTACTGCCACTGTTAAATGTTAGACCTTCACCATGATATTAAGTTGTACTAAGTTGAGATTATATTATTATTATTATGTCACGTATTTTGTAGCTGCAGTAGTGGGAACTGGGAACTAGAATTGATATAATGTGTAGGTTAGGCCATGGATAACACTTTGGACTAGATTCCTCATTTTCCTTCACTTAGTTGGAAAAGTGTGTGTGTGGATCTCTTCTTTCACCGCCCTGTCTCTTGTATCTTGTATCGTGATCGCAAGTATTCCACCCATATTTTAAGTTGGTTCCGTTTGCCTCGTAATAAAAGAACCGGATTGAATTCCTCAACAGAGAGTTCATACAGGTCTATAAAATAGATTGTGAACGACACCCTGGAGACCCTTAGCGGGGAAACATGAGCATGCTATCACTATCCCACTCTGCCTCTTCTCTCTCCTCATCCTTTTATTCAGTTTCTTTCCACATTCGACACTCCAGCCAGCAACACCAGCACCAGACTCTCTCTCTCTCTCTAGTCTCCTCTTTAATGTCTCTGTTGTTCCTTTCTGTAACGTTATTACTTATTACAATTACAAAGCACATAACTAAAAGCCTTCTATTCCGTCTTACATCTGCACTGTAGTTAATAAACACTGGCCTATTACATGAATTATACTACACATAGATTATACTCTCATTATCTCTTTATTATGTAGGTTAGTGGTATACATCTTCCTTTTATATACACCATGCATTAAATTACATAAAAACTTTATCTACCAATGTAATTTGAATGATTCTTTTCACATGCAGCAGTATTTACACCTGAAAATGTTATAACGGAAGTTCTGATTTTATATCAAATGGACATTTGTAGATTATTATTTCTCTTTGATCAATTAATTTGAATGTAATAATGAATTTCGCATATATTTTCTTTTGATTTATACGAGCCATGAAACACAAAACATCATTTTCTGCATGGCATAATTTGCCAGTTGAATAAAAAGGTCGTAGCCTCCATTAATTATATTGATGTTAAACAGGTTTCAGTGTTTTTACAATGACAGAAGCTAAATCTTTTTCGTGAGATGGAAGCGAGAGCACAAAACGTAAGAGGACCCCAAAGGCTCATGTAGTTTAATGTACAGTATGTGCCTGTTTCTTATAAGGGAGGGAGGGATTGGCAGTGGGAAACAATACGTAGAATATAGGCAAGGTAGATGATAGTTAGAAGAGGAGTCAAATAATATGCTGGGATAGCTCTGCTTAGACCTATAAATACATTCGTTTGCTAATCGGAGAGTCTGAGAGATAGAGAGTAGAGAGTAATGCAACGGAAGAGAAGAGAACAAAGGGAGGGCAAAGACGCAGGTGTTCAAGTAATGGGAGTACAAATATATAATTGGATGGAATCTCCAGAAACACACGCTCAAGGAGGTTGTAAAAATAAAACACAGTGTTCCTACAAGCATAAACAAGTAAACGTAACATAATAATGTAATGGAATAGACACAGACTCAGTGAAGGGAGAATGAAAGCCTGCAATGGGAAAGGAAGATAAGAAAAGACAGTTTCAAGGAATTGTTGACAAAATACACTTGGAATGCTAAAAAGTAAATTCAAGGAGTAGCTGTGTGAAAATCCTAGGAATTAAACAGCACAGATTCTTATCGTTTAGTTTCTAAAAAGTCAGAAATTCCTTTCGATACAAATTTAAAACCTACAGTGTACTAAAGTTGAATTCGCTGAGCTGTTTTCCAACGGAGCAACGTAAAAATTATGAGAAACCCAAAGTGAAAGGATTAGCACCCATAGTGTTAGTTTAGTACATGCTTAGATATAAATAAATATGTTTTTATTGGATTTTTTATTGCTGATGTCATAAGTTGTGAGAACATGAATAGAAAGTGATTGTGGGGAATGCTGTATGCTTTTGATAGTGGAAAGCGTGTATGAGAATAGAGAAATGTCATATGCGTAAGTTAGTTGAAATAGGAAAAAAGTAAATAAAGATAAGGTTTGCTTGCTTTGAAGTTTGTAGGGTTAGATATGGTGGAGGAAAATGCGAGTTGAAGGAGAGAGAAGGCAAAGGTTAGTTGAATGTGCTGGATTTTTTTTGATTAAAGTAACAAAGTTATTGTTAAGAGTGCTCGAGTAGCTAATTACATTGTTAAGGCTCATATTTGCTATAGAGAGTGTTTAATGCAATGGTGAAAGGAGTAGGGAGGGTGAAAAGAGGATATTTTTGTGATATTTGGCTGAATATGTGTAGTATAAAATCCGTTTCATTAGCACTATGGCTCATGGTGATATTACAAATAGGCACGCACACGGGCGACTGAATTCGAGTGTTGAGTAGCTCAGTTATTGCACTTGACTCTGGTAGGGACGCGACATTTAGATTAGGCGTACAAACGTAGGAGTTGTAAATATTTAGCACAAGTCATGTTCATGTTTTCTTTTCTTAATGCTTTCATTTTTTGTGAGGAGTGGTGGAGAAGAGAGAGTGTGGTGCTATATAGTTATAGGAATGAGATTGCACTCCATCAGCCCACCACACTTTGTGCACTCCACCACAACTAAGGAAATTGAAAGTAGTTACATAGTAAGAAAGGCGTATAAAGAGCATGGTAATTTACCATTAGAAAGTCAAGGGTGAAAGTTTAGAGCACGAAACACACAAAGTAATAATATCATTATTTATGCCCTCGGTTTCCCGAACTCGAGTGTAAACTAATTTGTATAAAATTTATGCCCGCATTATGTTGACTGCCGGAGATAATTCCATTCTATTTTCAAGGAGATGATAGTTTTGGCACTAGGAGCAGACACATCAAATAAAATGAAATGAAATAAATGCAGCCCTGGCCGTGGCGAGGCACAACACTCCCGACTCAACTAATGGCAAAACAACTCTCTCTCTCTCTCTCTAGTTATATCATTCCACGCTCTCTCACTCATGAACTCCGCCGATGGAAATGAACTACACAACTTCCTATGTTAGCTGACTTAGTTTAGTCCATTATATTTCAGATGAGAGTCATACAAGACACTAACTGTGTAGCTTCATTGCTATAATATGTGATGACGACTCATGACACAAATAGGCACATAAGCATAAACTCCGATGTTTAGTTGCATTTCGAGTCAACTTTAAATGAGTTTTGATGACAGTGTAAATGCATCAAATAAAACAACCATGCTAAACTAACGCTATGACACTATACATGCACAATAACTACTTACTTAATACTGCTCTCCACTATACAATATTACATTGAACAATAACCGAAGCATCCTATATAACATCAACATCAACGCTTCCCTTTCATTCCAAATATTTTCACATTCAAATTCCCTCGCTCTCCTTTCCATATCCAATTCCTCCTCACTTAAATCTCTCTGCGAATGGAATGTTCTCCGCATTCCTCTTATCTAACAAATGGAACATACATACACACAATTGTCACATCCTAGTCGATATTAAGGTGCTATTTATTAAAATTCTACTCACAATGAATGTCAGCTCCGTCTTAATAATCCTCCTACAGAGATATAAACATTTTAATGTAATCAGACAAAGACTTAAGACACTCTTTGTAGGTACTACTATTGCACTATTTTAGCCATCTAGCACTCAAACACACTCAACCCTATTTACTCGTAAGATTTCCATTTGACTTTAACTGAATAGAATTTAGCCAAATATTTTACTTCTCCTCACTATTTCTCACTTAAGTAATCCATAGAAAATTATGCCCACTATTGTACTTGTTAATGGTGACATTCTCCTCTTGCGCTGTTCCATTATTGGATAAATGGGAAATGTAATCGCCCCCATTTTTCTCGTAATTCATGAACTGAAATGTAGAATTGTTCAAACAATACAAAACAAAGAAAATGTACTAAATCCCAGATTCGCCATATTATCATGCATGATTATTGTATCCATCTGTTATGGAAAATATTTATCGTTATTATGCTACTTCAATTTAATCTCTCGTCTCAAAGATCTTCTTCGGTGTAAACACAAAATTGCTACAAGTATTAAATATATTCGATTTGGCACTAAAAATAAATTCCTTGCGAAACTCAGAAATCTATAGACAAGATCGGTTAAAATCTTGAAATAATAGACCACAATCTATTGGATTTATGGGAGCGAGCATGCCAGGAGAAATGACATGGCTTCTTTCAACCAACTTTGACAAAGTGCCGAAATCGCTGCAGTAGTGTTATAGCTTTTTTGAAAAGCATCTATCGAAACAACTACGAGTATCTGGGCTATAAAATATTAGTATCCAGATATAAGACATGTCAATACAATGGGAAAGTACTTAGGTTAGGACAGCTTTCAAGCTACCTACAGCTACAGTCTAATGAAAGCTTTAACAAACAAAAGTATTGTGTTACGTAATATATTGCATGTTCTTCAACATTTGTTGAGTCAAAGAAGGCAGTATTGACTTTTAATAAAGGAGTAGTGCATGTAAGAAATAATTTTAAGGGAAATATAAATTGATTAGGTGGAAATAGTCTGAAAATATAACAACTAATATTCTGGTCGATAGAGGAAAGGGGAAAGGTATTTATTGATGTTTCGGAATGTCTTTAGATATTAGAGAAGTATGAAAAATGTGTAGTTGTATAAGTGTATATGTGTAGTGACCTATAATAGATGGTGGTGGTCGGATGATAAGTATTATGTATAGTAGCATTGTGTTGTTGTGTATAGGAGTTTGGTTGTTTTGTGTTGCGGATTTTTCTGGGAAGTCTCACAGCACTATTTTCTGTTAGGTTGGAGACTGTAGGAAGAAAGTAGAGTCGAGAGAGAGAGAGAGAGAGCGAGCATAGTACTCCTGAAAAGGCGATACGGAAAAGAAAAGAGAGCTAGAGATTTATGCTCGCTTTGTGCCCAATGTTGTATAAAGTGTCATAAATAATTTTTAGCAACAAGAAGTTTGTATTATGTGATGTTGTGAGTTGAACCGCTATAATATTGCCGTGTAGAGAGTAACTAGTGCAAGATGTACATATATAATCTGTGTAGGTTGCGTTGCTTGCTCTCTGCCTGGTCTACTTCTCTTAGTGACTCCGTCTCAAGTTTATCTATAGTGATAGTAATGTATGTCCTTCCTTATTCTGAGCTACGTAAAAGAAAACTTTCTACTTTTCCACTGAAGAATGTAAGATCAGAAGGAAAATTCTTACGTTAGTTTAGTTACATAGTTATTTGTATTACTGCCTATCTTCCCTTGGTTTTCCTTCTATTATTGTATTGTATGGCATTGTATGCTACATTCTGTGCACCACTATGTAACTAGTTTGAAGAGAAGAGACGAAGAATGAAGGAAACTAGGATGATTTTCTTTTTCTCCCTTTTTCATAGGAAATCTATATGATATATTGCAATTGAAGATATACAACAAACGCTACGTACAAAAGCAAAAACCTAAAAATGCAAAGGAAAGCAAGTATCTATTCAATCCTCGGCTATCTGACTGAACTGTTGTGTTGTTGGCTCAAGTGAACTGAAATACGGTATGAAGAGGAAAACAGTGGCTTCAACTACGTGAGTTATATTTCTATTGCTTTCCTTTAGATACTCTACATCAGAAAAGAGAAGCTAACTCAAAACAGCCAACGAAAACGAAAGAAATCCTCGGCACTTATAAATATATTTCACATATCAGCTTTCTACACAGATATTTAGGAGTAGGGACATATACGTACAAGTGCACTCCTTTCGATAAGAATATCTCTAACCTTATTTATAATAAAATAACCTTTAGATGGCTTACACTCCATCTCAAGTAAGCAACTACTCTGCCAGGGTGTGCCATTTTAGCTCGTACTTCTCTAGATGTAGAAAAAGATGGGAAGAAACATCTTTCCAGATACAAATGCAAAAACTCACATGGCCAATATGCAACTTCCGTAAGATGAAGAAGTAGAGAGAACTCCGAGTGAGTGGGCTTGTGGCGTTGCTCTTTATCTCTCCTCCTCCTCTCTCTCTCTCTCGGGTAAACGTATAATATTTTTATTCCACTCCACCGTAGTATGGAGAAAATTTATTTTTAACTGCTAGACTCGTTTTCTAAACCCAAGAATTTCTTGAATAAGGCTAAAGAGATTTCGAGAAAAAGCTCCTGCTCCCTAAGCCATAGTAAAAAATTGACGAGTACTCCTTAATAACTTTCATAAGTATAGTTAGATAGATATATCGTAAATGCGGGACAGATATTGATAGTGCCACTTATCGACCTAATACACAGCGACTCGATTATCTATGTATGCTCTTCGAATTTTATGACAAATTCTTCCAGGCTACAATACAGTAGAATTTTGATCTAGTGCTTTGACTCTTATCAGTAAATAGGTTGGGGACCATGTACTACATACGTCTGTTGGAAATATAAAATCAAATCATTTCAAATCTCGAAAACAAAACTATTCGTCTTTAGCTTAGTTAGAACCATAAACCATCTCTGGAACTTTTTTTTAGCGAGAATGGATTACAGTGCAGACAAATGTAGTGTCACCAGACACGCAAAACCGAAAGTTCTGTTCGCGTAAAAGTCAAACACACTTCTGTTGCGTTTTGAATGAGGTTTACTTCCTACACTCATTTTTCTGGACTAAATATTTCAAAAAATCCACCTTCAACTTACATGTACTTAAGAGGGGTGCAAGGAAAAGAAAACTTCAATTTAGCATGTATTCAAAATATTTTTTTGCATTTTTATTCATGTACATACACTATTCAAGTAATAATATTATACGAGGAAGTTTCATTGATGATTATTCACTACCACTACTAAAATTAGCTACGCTAAAACAACTGTAGAACGTATATTTGTAAGACTGCGTTTGAGAAGTTTTAGTGCTTATATTCTATATATAGTTTAGTTGTTTAGTAGTTGTAGTATTTTCCTTGTCTCATTTCGGGCTAGTTTTTCTGAATCGCCAACATAATTTAGAAATGATTACAAAGCAGTG
>JAAAYG020018277.1:0-19750 GCA_009936455.2 Tomocerus minor
ATATCATGTGATTTTTTCCCAATATTTCTTTGTATTAACTCTGTGAGTAAAACTGGTTACATTTCTCTTTTACAAATGTGTTGAATTGAACGTTGCCTCATCACTTTGCCCCTTAAGATTAACAAAGTCCATAAATATAAGTTTAATTAGCATAGGATGCAGAGTTATGTTTACCCATGGCCAGTCTAGAATACCATGCATGATGAATACATATATTTACACAGCCCGGTACACACGTGTAGTGATGATGATTGATTGAGTCTCTAATTGCCACGGAATGTTGAAACGAATGATCTTCCTATTACTATTATTGATCGTGTATGTATCCCTCCCCTATTGCCAAAGTATACGACTTTACTTTAGAGCAGAAAACTATTAAGCAATACAAACATGTAAAAACTTTCGACTTAGCGATTTGCTTTAGACCCATAACGAATATGTATGCATGTACGTATATGATTTTTAAGATACACTAGGCACAAAACAATAATTTTCGTTTCCTTTGGATGTTGGAGGTTGCCCCAAGAAAAATCAACATTATAATACTCAGTAGTTTTAGTAGTGAATTTCTCATGCAACTTTTATATTCCCCTGTGTATACACATGTAGTTATTTTATACAATTGCAATTTGGACGATTACTTTAGTGAGTGAGTACTAAGAGTTCCTGCTGTTATTTAGTTAATTGTACATACTCTAGAGCTTGGAAATAATCAGTGTTATTTAACTTTTTTTAAAGGCAACCCTACGTTTTCCAAATCATGGAAGATATTTCTAATAGCGCCATATGCCCTTTTGTACATGAATGTAATTGTCGCTAATATGGAAATGCAGAGTGGCTTCCAAGGAAAATCACTCCCTGAAAAATGAAGGCTGAAACCTCAGGCCTTTACCTAGAAATTCAGATCTTTCGACGATGCCATGACTTTGAATGACCGTTAATATTTTTAATTTGTGATGTTTCCTGAATGCTGAGAAACGTGGATAAAATCCATATTAACTGAAATGAAAATAATACTACATATATTATGTGAGTATTATATAGTCATAGTCATTTGGGATTTATTAATTTACAGCAATGGGTAAAAATTTGTATTTATTTTCCTCGCAGTTGCCTATGTTGCCTAAAACAGTATTAATAGCCATTTTCTCTCTCTCATTCCATATGTAATATATATCATATGATAGAAGAGCAGAAATTAAATTGCTGTTTAGAGACACATTTGCAGACTTAACCCTAGTAGACATGAGATGCAGAGTTAAATTAGCTTACGTTGTGACTGTTATTTTTTTGTATCAGTTTACTACTACATATTATTTCCTGACTTATTAGCTTAATTTTCAGTTGCCCACAATTTGTTCTCTAGAAAAACATAATGACTCGTTTCTATTAACGCCTTAAAACTGGAAACTTTTAAAAGCATTAACCCTCAAAATGGAAAATACTGTCTCTTTCCAAAAGTTGAAAATAGTTTGCTAGTGAACTCGCCTGGGTTATCCTTTTAGGCAATTGGAGATTTTGTCATAAATGCCTGTTCAAAATGTTCAAATAACTTTGTATGTTAATGTGTATGCAAGATTCTGTGTATGTGTGTTTGTTGTTGTTCTGTGGTAAGTGGTCCTTCCCAGTAAGGAAAGACAGAAGCGACACTGGCATTCCTGGCGTTATATTACATTAAATATTGTATAGTGTTCCGCTTAATTGCTTTTATGTGCTCGACTATGGAGAGTTGACTCGGTTTCTGCTATTGATTCAGAAATCTCTAGTTACTATTATGTGAAATGTGAAGGGAATGGAAAAGGGAATGCTCTGCATATGACGAAAAAACATTTCTTTAGTTTGTTTCCCAAAGGGAGTCACATATTAGGCAATAAATAATAGCTCTGTGCCATACTAGACCAGACTCTAGTGACTAGATGGTGACTAGATTTACAATTACGACACTAGACATCGATTTTTCTAGCACAGAATTATTTGTAATTTCTCTTATCAGACTTTTGCGCTTTATTATTATTCTCTGAGCGCTGATAATATACAACACACGGCCCACGCCTGCATGTACAACTGCTACCTATACATGCTGATAACCAAACTTCTCACTTCTACATGCCAATAAATTTTCGTTACTTACGTAAAGCTTCGAGACACTTTTAAGCATTCCAATATTTTGCAAATACAAAAGAGCTACCGATTCATTTTCACAAGGTGTACAGAATTACTATGCTAACTCCAGCTAGAGCTCATAAAACTTATTTTTCCGTTCGTTGTCCAGCCTCATTCATTTGGCACATTCATTTCTACAAAACATTTGGCAAAGTAGGAAATAGTTACAAAACGATGAATGCTACGGTAGATTAAAAGAACAAACCCGAAAAGTCAAAGGAGTAATTTTGTAATGCAAATGAGACAACTAATGCCGACATAATAAAACTTTCAATATATAGTGATCAATATTGACTAGATATGAATCTATGACGGTTAATATCCGTTTACCATCAAATACAAGGGAATCTCAGCAGAGCCAACTGCGCTCGAAAGCTATAACCCCTCAGTAGTACAATCGTTTTCTGAACTTTAAAACGGGTTTTGCAAAATCAAATGAAGTACATGTGATTCATTTGCACCAGATTGTGTCTGTTCTGGAATTAGTCTTAGTGAAAAGAGGTGGTTTCTCTGTTACTTCTACTTATGTCAAATCGGGCAATTGATGGATTGATGGGGTCTGAATAAAGCAGAACTATCAACTATTAAAATTGTTGCTTGTGATAAAAACATTTTCCGGTTACAAATTCCTCCGGTTTATCTTTCAATACCTTAGCTACCTTTCTATC
The DNA here is from genome assembly GCA_009936455.2 of Tomocerus minor. Lineage (NCBI taxonomy): Eukaryota > Metazoa > Arthropoda > Collembola > Entomobryomorpha > Tomoceridae > Tomocerus > Tomocerus minor. Next base: position 2,832 of record JAAAYG020018277.1, read on the forward strand.
TTAAAATTGATAATCATCATTATGTTATAATATCAGGCAATACAGAATTTGCTCAAACTGTACCCACTATATATTTCAATAGTTTTCACCATTCAGTCACTACACGTCAAGAGGACGAAATAATTCCTGATGCAGGAGCCAATACAACAGTAGAGTATAATGGGAATTTCTGTAACGTTTACAAGGAGTTTCACTTACGAGCATCAACATTTTCAAAATTACAAAATTAACTGGAATTATAGTAAGGCCGTAAATAAGGACAAGGATTAAGGGGACCATACACACCTACGAATCTAACAAAATTTTTAATTGTAGCCAAATTAAATATCAATGGTTACCAAAGTTGGTAATTCCTACACAAAATTTCGATTTCGCAAAGTTAACTGGTTCATTTCTGTAAAAATGTACTCTATATGTGAATCAGTTACCAGTTTACACTGTTAAAAAGTTACAAGCTTAAGACCTTACTGGGAGGGTCGTGAGAACCGCCAGTATGTGTGTTTTGGGGATCTATTTAAAGAAAAAGGACAATAATAGTGTACAGTGGCTTTTGATAGGACTCCCAGCGTGGCACATTATGAGTTTTGCAGGATTCCTCTGGCTAAGAAGCAAAATGTTGTGACATGGAATTGGGCTAACGCGTAAAGCATACAAATATAAATGAGGATTTAACAGGGGAAAATAAGAAAATAGACATAATATACAACAGAGTGAACAGTAGTATTTGATAGACATTTTTAACGATGTTTATTAGGTATTTCCCCTAAAGTGCTTCTACTAGGTTGAATACATTGCGTAGTTTCGTTTTAATAAGTAAGTAATAAGTAGTCCGAAATAGACTTCTCATATAGTCATTGACAGTCCTCCTACACAGTGATTGATGCCATTATTGATTACTGCAACAATTTATGTCAGAAGTTATCGCTTATACAACGCACATGGCAGGTAAGATCGATTATCCATGCACAAGGAGTAAAACGAAAATTCTACCGCGGTGTCCTATCACATCACGCTATCTCACTAATGCGATTGAATCTTAAATTGTACTCTTGGTGCACATTCTCTCAGCAACGCTCATTAAACTTCCCTTGCTTGCACTCTACAATAAGTGACTTATGCGTACAGATTACAGATGATCATTTTTGCTGCTTTTTTGTTAGCAGTTCTAAAACAGAAATAAATATTTTGAGGCCATCACTCATGTGGTCGCTGGACTGAAATATTTTCTTAATTCACTTGATTTAGTCCTGCAGCAATTTGACACATTGCCTTAGATAATGTATGTCAAACACTACGTAGTAGCATAGCTCATAGTGGAGTCTGGAACCATTTCCAAAAAGTAGTGTCGTGTAAATGCATGCCCTAGTTTTGCAGTTGCCTACTTTGAAAATATTGGTTATTGCAAAAGTGCTAATATGGTATGGCTTTTTTTCGGTTGAATTGCGATAAGAAACTATTGGTATTTGTAGTAGATGAGCATGATAAGGACATAAAGACATAGGCTTGGAGCTTAAAACAACCAATAGTTGCATGCATGGCATGATTCACATTTATTTGTCTATTTGTGTAATGAGAAATGGGATGGGCTGAAATGTCCGCTTCGCCTTTCGTCCCCATGGTTTATTGTAGGGCATAAAAATCAGGAAAATTGCTCTCATTCTAATGTCAACCGCAGTCACTTTAACGAACAACGTTCATCTTATTCATACTTTACTGGATGTTCATTTCACTTCTTTATCCCTCTTTCAATGAAGAACTAAAATATTTATTATGGGAGTTCCAAGAAATCATACACATCGTTTCTTTTGTGCGATTACATGAAAAATTCATTTAGTGCGGAATAAGATGCTTCGCTACAAGGGAAAAGTATGTGAAAGTACAAAGCATATAGCCACATTATATACAGTAAAGTGCGTGCGACAAAGAATTCCACTTGTATTGTACCAAAAACAACATTGTATGGCTTTATTCTTGTAAATAATATTTGCTATAATCTTCAATCTAAAACATACACTCCCAGTTGATTACAAATATCCACATTTCATTATCTTTTCAATTAATAACGGAGAGATACAGTGCGCTTGCGAGAATACATTTTATAAAAAAGATATAATATTATATAATAAATTTGTTCCTTTCCATAATGTATTCATCAGGGACTGTATTAAGTATTTACACATAATTTCTTTCACAGTATTTATTAGAGCATGTAGATATTTATTTACGAGAGTCTATCGTTTAGCGGTATACAGGTAGCAGAAAAGTAACTGAAAATATTTTTCTATCAACTACATATTTTTAGTAGCAACGATTTTAATTGTATAATATTAGTGTTAGTATGATAATTATTATTTAGTTAGTTAAATCCTAGTCTCTAAAATAGCTTTAACAGGATGCTGTAGGTTGGGACTGTTAGTATATAGGCACACTATGGTGATTAATTCTATGTTAATCACTAGGCAAAGTATAAATTCCGTTTTGTTAGGTAGTTATTAAGAGACATGCATAACAATATTAATAATTAGTGTTTATTTAAAGGAAACATTTAATAGCTCTTGTTTCTGTGAAGGGCTAAGGAGGAGGCTACAGTTAAAGGGTTCATCAAAGTCGGATTGAGTCCTTGTCATTAAATATCGGCAGTCGCTAAGATAATATTATGAGAAACCAAGAACAAGACTGTAGTGAAGAAGATTTCTTTGAGATTGAATTCATCACATTAATCCCTCATTTCGTTGATCAAATCCCTGAAGTCAGAGACGTACCACTTGGATTTTGCTTTCACCTCCGTCCTGTAGGCGTTCCCTCCAAACCCTGTACATACATAAACACATGCAAAGTTAATCAATCACTTCTTCAACATTTCCCTCACCGAGCGACCGAACTATAAAATAAGAACATTAGCTAGTTTAGCTAACCTACTACAGGAATGCATTCTAATTTATAATGCATATATATTTGTAATTTGTACAACTACGTCGGAATGAAAATAAAGTCGACTAAGGCACATTCAGTGCATTGTTAGTAAAACCACGTAGGAAAGTTTATAGAGTTCTCATACAAATTAAGCACGTAGGGAGGTAGGTAGCTGTCTTTGTTTTATTCATAATATATCTACTGCGATATCCCTCGCCAACCAATCCAATATATTTATTTCCTTTTTACGCAAGCCGCTCATGTCGGCCTAAATACTAATTCCTCACCGACTAAATTATAAGGACTGTTTTTCGAGTAAAAGGTCATTTATTAGTGTCGCTGGGACTCTGCTATAATTAAACACTGATTTACACGCAATTGTACAAATAAAACGTGAGTGGGAAAGCAATCCGACTCACAGTCCTTTGTAATTCTGGAAACCTTAAGTTCGTAATATGTGAATTACTGCTAAAGTCCGTTACTAAAACTGTCGCTTTCGGCTATAGACGGCTATTTACGGCTATTTATGTCTATACGGCCTGCTTCGTCTATACTCAATGCAATTTAATTAATGAGTACCACAAAAGAAAGACGCTCTGAACTTACCAATGAACAAATCTGCAGGTGGACAGGCTTCCCAGTCAGTGATACCATCTCCCACCATGACTACTGTGTCGTAGCCGAATTTCTCTTTTAGATCCCGAATAGCTGCTCCTTTGCCACCGCTACGGGAAGTCAATTGGTTTTCATCGAAGCCAGCATACTCACCTGTACATAATTAATGTCTCATTAAATTATATTCAACTTAGACATCACATTCGTAAAAACTACTCCGCATTCACTTTTCCAAAACTATACATTTTCCCTTTATCAGCCCTAATCCAACAAATTTTTAGAAATCGAAAAACCGTGAATAGAAAATGATTAAATAGTGTTCGAGAAATAGAATGTAGAAAGTTCGTTTACGGTTAGGTGACCTACTTTGGAGTATTTGATTAAATGGAAAGCATTGCAATTTTATCTCGACTTCCAATGTATAATCTACGCCGTACGTTTAAATGCGTTCGACAGAGGTGACTAGCTATTGCAATCCTATGAGCTGCGGATTATTAATCCATAAAATCATAATTACGCTGAATTTCCATCAGAAATTAAGCTGCTAGCAATAAACACCGTTGACTGAATTGCTTGAAGTTCACTATTATTCGAGGCAATTGTTTCCTGTCTATGTGTTTTAATTGGGTTTCCATTTAACCTAAAAGGAGTCACTTGCTTTGTCATTTCTCCATTATTGTTGATTCTACTTAGGTCACCAATACATTTACTGAAAGTCTGTTCGCATGTTGCTCGTTCCAATATTTTTGATGATGTTTTTAATGTGAACGGGAGAAGGCTAGAGCGCACTGACAGAGTATCTCTGCTAAATATTAAAGCTCTCGTGAATTGTGTGAGAAGCAAAGTTGCATTATAGAGCACGAAAACAATTTCCTGTCGACTGACTTTATGAGTTATCACATCGCAGGCTAGCATACGTTTCAAGCCTGAATCCTAATGTGCCTTGCCATAATACAAATATATTTATAGGCACATAGAGCAACGTAAATACCTGGACATATTGCATACAAAAACTTGTTACTTGTTAATCTAAGGCACTTTCTTCAAAATCCTATGCATTAAAGAAATCCGATGTGTACTATAGAATTTATGACTTATTCTTTACCTGCTGCCAGCATTTATTGACATAATCTACAACATTCATCAACAATACGTGTACATGTGTAGTTTTATCACCCTGTTGAATAAATTCTCGTACTTATTGGTGTTATATTATTAAAAATTTCTACGTTACGTACTGATCACTATGAGTAAATGAGACAGACGCACTCGCCATACAGACATAAAGGACAATTGATTGCACATGTGAAAATATGTGAGTGCTTTCATATCAAAGATTTCATTGAAAGTTCTAATAACAAGGGCCACGGCCAACGCACATCAACTAGTTTCTATAATTAAGTAGTCCTGGTTTTGATTGCCTCCGTTGTCTATGATATAGGCTAGGAATATGCCATGAGCTAGAGAATATGTCACATAGTAAAATTAAATGAAAAGATTGCAGGTAACGTACCATCGTAATAGAATTTCAATTTGTTCGCGTAGACGTTAGCAGTAGGAATATCCAAGTCCCGAGCGATGGGTTCGATTATACTTCTAAAGCCACCGGATATGAGATAAACTTCCTTTCCTCGTTTGTGAAGTTCGTAAATCAACTCCCTGCAAAATTCCAAGCAAATTGTTACTCCATGTTAAATCGTGTTATATAATATCATAAACTTGTCTTTATACTAGCAGGAAGCTATATACACGCACAACAATGTACTATGTACTACAAAAATGGTACCTGTAATACAGAAATAATTACAGAAAACGATGATACTTTCAGTATATTTTTTCCATTAAAATATTTTCATAAATGAATTACAGTGGAGACTTATTATAAATTGTTAAACTGCATAATGGCATAAAGAAACGATCGATTACTAACAATATTAAGCGCAAAAGAAATTTTTCATATGTAGCACTTTCTATAACACAATCCTGTACAGATGACCACTATAGGAAATATTCCGTATATAATATATGAGGTATATATTATAGCAAACTTTTGGCAATGATTGAGTACGCGAAAGACATGATAGTGTCAGATGCAAATTTCTTTGTTTTCTCAGTCTCCAAAATGATATAGGTAACGAATTCTATACAATATAAAATATCAAGTAGCAGAAACATTTTTATAGCCAGACGACTATGCACATATGTATGTACATAAGTTATACAAAAATAAGAGTGCTGAATGATTGAAATCCACTACAAAATATAAATGTTATGCAATTATACAACCTTTAAAAATTATTAATGCAGGTACTCTGCAAGGCCAACACATCAATCAAAAACGTCTTATATGTTATGTACTTCCCCTATGTGTTTCTATATCTGTTGACAATAATCCAACAACATACTTCACTTACATACTCATAAAAAGCAACTTTTATATCTATATGTAGGCTTTTGTATAGCTACCTGGCCATGGCTTGTATTTTGAATCGATTAAAATTTCTAAATAATCTTGAAAAAAAAATAAGCGCAGCAAAACGGGTACAATCGCGGACGTAAATAAAGACCTATGGAAAGTTTGCTGGAAATAGGAATCAATTGTAAAAATCAAAAAACTAGGATATTATGCATTGTAGTAGTTATAAACTATTTATTTACGAAAACAGAAATAAAATAGATTGAATCGTCAAAACGTTGTCGCATTTACAGAAGGACAGACAGAGTGACAGACCTTTCCCATCTAGCATCGCTTCGATTCCTTATAAAGAAATATTGTATAAAAAGTAAATGATACTTATGATCATATCATAACAATTTTTTTAACCTCACTCTATAATGTCTGGTTTTATCTGGTTTGAATTCTACATGCTCAACCGTTTAAATGCAATTCAAGTGGTTTAGTAGATTATGCATATTTGACCTCCAATGCATTTTTACCTATTTTTGTCCGTGACATTATTTATAACCAAACTCTTCCTTGCATTTAGCTATGTCAGCTATAATATAACTCATGCATTTTTTGTATTTTTTTACTCCTTGTGTACCAATCGGTTAGAAATAGTTCTTCTATAATTTTTGATGCTTCTTACTTTGTATTTACCAAATAAATATTGTACTTTGCAATTGATAAAATCAATATTTGCACAGTACCTTGATTACTGAAATAATTAATTTTACGACAACATACGAAGGATTAAAAATGATCGCCATTATTTTCAGCCTGGCACGTTCCCCATTAATTACATGGACATTTAAAAACCTGTTTCGCCGACATGTAGCATTACGCCAGGCTATATTAGGGATACCAGGATTCTCGACGTTTTTACATAGCAAATTAAATTCAAAATAACAAACTAGAACAGAAAGATATCAGCAAGCTACTGTAATACTAAGCCGGTCATGGGTAAACCTTACAAGTCTATATGTAGCCTTACAATGCAATGTAGTCTTACAGACTATACATACTCAATTAGATGCACAATGCATTTTCATACATTCTGGTTTTGAAATTGTTTTCAATTAGTGCAAGGAATACAAAGTGAGTGGCTGGCCATAACTCTAAATAGAATAAACCGTTTGTAAACAAAATAACGAAGAGGGAACTTGCACAGATTTTAGTTTTTCTCCGTAGTATGCGTGTGTGAACGAAGATGAGATCACACACGGGATAGACAGACAGAGTCAAACATTTCCATAAAGAGGGAAACAAGTTCCCTCTTAATAATTGATTTTTTGACAAAACCCAGCGTTTAGACAATTTTTTTCCTGTAAAATAAAATCTTTGTGGTAGTATTCTAGAAATCGCACCTTCATACAACTTATAAGATATCTAGTTTGCTTCATAGAAAATGAAAAGTCAATCCCCATTAAAACACTAATGCTCTTGCAATGTATTATAATTATTACCGTAGAAATCTTAATGGGTATTTATTGTTGATACCTAGCAATTTAATTGTCTCTGACTTTCGAATGGATGTGAGCAATAAATAGCTCGCCAGTGAAAGAGAATGGGTGGATTGGGGGTAGTTTTTAAACGACCACCCGGTATTGTATGCACATCTACAATTCTTGGGCAAGATGAATGCATACGAAGTGTAACAACATTACGTTATTACGTAGCCGGAAATTTCTTGGCTAAGTATTAAATATCTGATTGTCCTTCTTTGCCGAGGAAGAAAATTAGCTGGCCTCTTGGTCATTATTTCTATTCTACAGAAACAGACGTCACAAGTGAGTGAGTGATGTAAGAGAGACTAATTAACTTAGTAGGATACACAAGTACCTTGATAAATTATAAGCGCACATACCTTCGATTTTCACTAACCTTTTCTAGCCAAACTAAATGCTAAGAGCAGGGAATTCCTTTTCCAATTAAATCTAAATGGCGCAATCTTTTACACATAGGGCTATGATAAAATTTAGCGAAAGAGTCACGTCACACGCGTATACGGCAGCCAAATCAATATTCTTCATAACTTGTGCGGGGCTGGCGCTTAAGTGGACTTATGTATTTCTCTGGTAATGTATTACAGGTTGTTCTCATCTCTCCAAGGTACAATGTCGAATGAGTGTCACAACGTCAACTACATAGAAATGTAACACAAAAACTGCCAACGAATATTTCTACAAACTAATTATAAGTAGGGCAACTTCAGAATACTCAGCAAACAGCAACACAACTCCTGTGTGTCAATGCCAATTAGATTGGCCAAGTCTCCACTCAATGTCATGGCTAAAATAATAATGTTCTTAATTATAGGACCTGAGCAATTAAGTAAGTGATTTTCAATTCTAATCGAAAACAGAACTATTTGGAACTAGGAAAAATAACAAAATAAATATTTCGCAGGATACAATATTACATGGGGCTATGATATACCGTTTATCTTAAGCTCAGGTAAAATGGAAAGGCTCGTCTTCTAAACATATATTCTAAAATCTCTTACACACTTACACATGACAATGATTTGCGCTTAGAGTAAATAGAAAATCGAAGCCCTCGTGATATTGGTATCAATGGATTTCTTTATGCATTTTAAAATTCATTGTGACTCATAAACTTTTATATCATCGAATATTAAATTAATTTCAAAGTTATGAGCAAGCTAAGACACATGCGTCTATTTTACGACTCTTTTCTGTTCGTAAATATGGCTTGCAATAAAGTAAATTGGATTATGAAAAGAGATAGCAGGCCACAAAATGAGTTTTACTGTACCTCGGGTGATGGTGGGTGCATGTAGTAAACTCAATTATTGCTTGCGTGCAATGATTTAAGCTTTAATGACTGCTTTTAGCGATAATGGCTTCTGTGCTGTAATTTGCCAATTATTCGTCAGGCTGCTCGACAAATATTTCAATTCATTACTGCATAAAGCTACTAAATAATTCAATTTTAACTATCATCATTAATCTCAGGTTCATTCAATTTCCATGCTTAGTGAATATAATTTCTAGTGTAGTGTGGAAACCTCCTCTAAATCTTGCAATCTTAGGCAATGAGTTAACTAGAGTGACTAATTACACGTTTTAGAAGTTCCACTTGTCTGTATATCTTTACTTGATTGTTAAGTACTATTTACCGACGAAGCAATAAATTATCGGTTCCGTAACATTACAAATCTCCGGCCCAGCTGCAAATTTATTCTTACAATAACTATTAAGAGCCAGTTTTGCATAACGTATCTGTAAATGAAATGTTTTGTTTTAATAACCTAACATCAGACTGGCGCTGTCACACCGCTTTATTTATAGTGACAATTGATTTTCCTTTATTAGCATAATCGTATTTATACAGAAATATGGGGAGCAGCTACTGGTAGAAATAATATTATTTACGATATAAATACAAACATAAAATTTGCATTGACGTTGCTGATGTAGGTTTATTAAAACATCTAATAAATTGCATAAACAGCAAATACTTCACCAGATAGGACCCCTACCTCCCAACTCCATAAATATTATTTATGAGACGTCTTCTAGTTTGACGGATTGGTACAACTTGTAGAATATTATGAAAAAGCAAGCTCCAATAGAAAATAAAGTACATTTATAAGTCAAACATGAAATAGTTTTAAATAAATGTACAAGCTATGAAAATGTAGCGTTACTTGTCGCTAGTTCTTCAGTTGTACATATGAAATCTCTGAAACGATGGTACCACACCATTTTTGACACTCACAATTATATGGAAATAATTGACATATTTTAATGTTAAATGGAACGGTCTACTCTTAATAAATTTTGCAATTGTGAGGCTAGTAAGGAAGTAACTGCAAATATACGAAACTCATAGACACAAATACCGACAATAATAAGATAACTTCGGCTATCATGTTATAGCAGCATTCATATTTGCTGTGACAGAGTTAATTTTTATGGGAAAATGCATTTGGTAGTCAATTTCACACGTGCTAATTGCCTGAGTGTATTTTAAATTATTGTGAATACGTACTTATACGTAGTTCATTGAACCTAATGTAAAAATGAAGGTAATGAAATATATTTGCATGGTAAATACTAGTTGTAGTTCTTCAAAAGTGACCGAAATTTCAAAGCAATAATAGATTTTTATCACACCATACATAAGGTGTACCGATGCCTCCTTTCTATTTACTCCGTCCTAAATATGCACATGTAAAGGTCAATGATATTTTTATATCTATTTGCTTTTTAAGGGAGTATTTGTAACGTTGCTAACTTGCTCCACGAGCAATAACTATACTGTCATGTTTAAATATTTGTCATTTAATAAATACTGAGCTTGCATACACATAGCATTAAATATACTGAATCACTTTAAATATATAAATATATTTTTATGCAATTAAATTGCCCTGATAAAGAAGATCAGAAAACGTGTCCAATAAATATGCAATTATTGTTTTTCTAACCAAACGGTTGCAATATTTTTTGATAATTGCTATCTCTAGCTATTGGATATCTCTTCGATAGCCATTGGGTGATTGTGGCTACTTGCAGCACAATCACACATCCATTGTTCAATATTTAAGTACTCATCAATAGTTTTTGTAATGACATCATTTTACGATGAAAGGGTAAAGTTACATGCAATTACAATGGAAAATTAATAACTAAGGTTTAGTCAAAGACACAATAGAAGAAAGCTGTCATAAAAATTGATGGCAAAACAAAATAGTTTGACGTAAGTGTTAAGTGAGAATAACAATTAGCTAAGCAATAAAATTACTTGAAATTATCACAGATAGATAATAGACGTGGGAAAGTGGATACATGTGCACAAATGTGCATTCTAATCTTACTGGTCTACTATTGAATTCATATGACGAATGTATGTTTTTAAAACTAATGAAATATTACAATTGATACTTGTGGCATTTTTATGAGTGTCGAATGTCATTCGCTATAGATATGGAACAAAGATAGAATCTCCTGTAACTAACTACTCATTGAAACATACATGAAGATAAATCATAAGCATAGTCAATTAGAGAACTAGTTATTCACTGTAAGAAATAGACAAATAACCTTGTAGCCTTGAAATTTGCATCATTGACAATATTTGAATAAACCTTATCAAAGTCATAAGTTGAGCAACTGATTAATTTGCAAAATCCTCGTGATCTCATAAAAAAATGTAAACTGAGGTATTGATATGATGTTTATGATGGCGAATAGAGAAGCTTAATCGTTATAAGTCAAAGTCGAAGCGGATACGAAGACAGGGGATGTCTGAAGATAAGCCTGGTGCTAGTTGGCTCAAATGAATTAATGCAAAAAGATTGTGCAGAGCAAAAACTCGTGTAATTTGGCAAAGTAGTCGCATCACAGCTGTAGGATTACAGATTCCCTGGTATTGACCACTTGAATTTGTACAGTGTACAATAATTTGTCGGTTAGACAAGAAGAAAGATAACCACGTGAAAGCTCTCTCCCTCAGAATATCAATAGACTACTAATAATATAATAGTAGCAACAGTTATTGGCAAAGTAGCAAGTAAAAAACAAGCTGACGCAATCCAATTAACATGTTACAAACATTCTGTAATTTTCCATTCGAGTTAGCTAAGCCTTTGATTTCATGATACCCAAAACCTTTAGAGAGTAAATAATACTGAAGTCTCCAGAAATCTGCCTGGCATAAATACAATGCATCCTTTCATGGCTAATTCAGCAAATCTCATTGATGTCGAAAAAACATTCATGTGTGTACACGAGGAAAATAATAGAGCGTAATTGTGTTTTGTAATGGCTAATGATGACATGCATAGAACATAACGCAGTTACGTCTAATATCTGTCTTATGTAAATGACGGAGGAGGATATTATTACATGGCTGGCGCTTTGCTCTGTGAATTCGAGAGTCCAGCATTCCAAGCGCCAGTTAAAGATCAACAGATAAGAATCTGCATGTTGACCTCGTGTTTTGGAATAGAATGCTTGGCCAGGGTCCAGTAGTTCATCAATTTATCTGTGGTTCATGATCTTTGCTTTGCCTGATAAATAAACTCAATTCATTTCACACAAATAGCCAATTAAATCATAGAAAATAAAGGTTTAGCTCCTACGTCATTTCACACGCCTATTTGTTTGCCCCAATATTACGTGCTACAGATGGACGAGGCTACAGACAGATGAAAACAAGTTTTTTATTAACATCTCTATTATTTAACATTTTAATAAATATGGACTCGTATAGAAGAAGAACCATGCTTTAAGCATCATAAATGGCACAATCTTGTAAGACTGGATTGGTTATCATCACGCAGTACCATCGTGCTCGATTTTTACAGAAAGTGCAAATCACCAACTTTTTAATATTTAGCAATTTCTACATCATACTGATGAATAAATAGGTATTTTGTAATTTTAAACCTGAACTTGGATGATCATTAGTTATTTGAGTAACAATAATAATTCTACTCGTCAGTTAAAATTGCTTTTGCAGAAACAGGCCCCACAACATCATGAACATAAAAAACAGGTGTCTATATACTTAATGCACGTTTAAGGATAAAAAAGAAAAACATGGTAAAATAAAAATTCATTTCATGTCATTTTTCGTTATTCTAACCGACCTTTTAGGTTCATGAACTACTTTCTAGCTATTGCGACTTATTTACGTACATGAAACGATTTCAACTTAAGACAGCGACTACAATATTTACCATTATATCCCTCATATGAAGTTTAACTCAAGATTAACTGTCTACTTACGATAATACGATAAAATATAATGCGTTTGTTTCATGACTATTCTTGATTCCTATAGTTCTATCCTTCTGCTAGACTGCAACTCTTACGCTACGTTGTGCAGACAGCGATGAAGAATATAAGTATATTAAAAAAGGGCTTAAGTATGTAGTTGAAAAAGAATTGAACGTAATTTAAGAATTTAGTCCTTTTCTAGCACGGTTCTATTTTTGCTAGACTAGACGAGAAGGGTCGTTTAATGTTTGCTTATGCTGATAGACTATCACAACTATATATTAAAGAGTAGGGTTAGGGAATTTCCTGATTTTCTTGTGCTGTCTAATATTTTTATGGTTTTCAGAGTTAGGGCCCTTAGAAATACATTGGAAGAGGGTAGCTAAAAATAAATTATATGCCAAGATATTTGTTCATATGAAACTGAGTTGCAGCATCATTTGTGTCAGTGGATAGTGAGACGCATATTATAGCTAAGAAATAAAACATAAAGCAATAAGCTTTACTTTTCCTATAAAGGAGTGCAAAGCAAAGCAGCTACGACTCTTTCGTTGCATGATTAGTAGCAGATTGGCCTAAATTCTAGAAATGAATAAATAAAGAGTATGGCATACTTGACGTGAGGAGTCAGTCGAGATTTGGGACCATGGATAAAATTTCGCAATTGAGTTAAACTAGGTCTAATCAAGTCTAAGCGAAGAGCCAGGGCTTGACGGAAGTCCATTCCTCCTTTCATTGCTTCCATAGTTCTATTGTAAACAAAATATTTCATTAGTTCTCATATTGACACGTTACAGCACAGCATTCATGTACAAATCCTTTCATACAGACATTAACTTCCACGTAGTGTGATTTAATTTACTTTATAATTGTATTGAAATTAAATTGGATATTGTTTACTCTACCGACTGGATTCTAATCACTAGAAAAGCCGATGAAGCATTTATCACAAAGCACACAATGATATTTACGTGGTACTTATTGGCATTGTATCTATACACGCTATATAATATTATTACAGTGCAAGGTTCATTAATTATTTAACATCCTCATGAAAATACCGTGCAAGAAAAATGCAAATGTAACCGCTTATAACCGGATGCTATTAAAGAGACAGTGGTGACGATAAATTTAAAAGTATTCGTTATATGACAGCATATGATTGTATTTAATTAAAGAATCTACTTTTCTATAGATCAAGAGTATATTAATATGGAGTAAGTAAGTAGGAGAATAGCGAGGTTTATGCTTTTGTATGTGCATAACGATGAACTAACTGTGTGCATATAAATAAGTGCACCAGCAGCAATTGTGATATATTTGCATCACATTCTCCATATGAGATTCCTTTCAGTAGCAGAAATTAAAAAGTTATACATTTGTATATGTACAATTTACCTATAATTAAACATGAGATTGGAATGATTTGCATACTTTAATATTTAATCTATTTAATAGCTTTATTTTTCATTTGTTTTTCCTGCATTGATTGCTACGTATAAAATGCTACATATGTACGTGTAATGACTAGAGGAGTGTGTCCGTGGCCGATGTAAATACACGAGAAGAGGAGGGCGTCTTATAAGACTCACAACCATCTGGCTGAATTAGAGATTTGATTGAATTCATCAAAGAGGAATGAAAAGATGTAATCCGAACAAGTTTGCTCTGGTGTGCAGTGCAACGTGATGCACATACATAGAGAGAGAGAGAGAAGATGTAAAATATTATAATAACGCTAAGCAATTATATCGGTGTTCCCAATGGTGACTGCTTTGGGAACATAAATCTATCACATGCACAGCGAATGATCAGATAGGTAGCTAAACGTGCTTTTGTACTTTGTCTGATCAAACAAGTTGAGAGGATTGACTTGGACGCGGAACCAGAACCTATCATACAGCCAATAATACTACCAGAAAGCCACTGGCTTAGGGTGGAGAGGGGGTAAGTCATTAAGACACCCACCAAAGTCCTCCAAACACTCTTAACAGCAAAAGGGCTAACCACCACCTTTCTCGAATTCTATTTTTAACATGCCCTGTCAATCACCACACTCCAAGTCTCCCTCCAAACAAATTAAAACTCTTGCAAGCTACTAGGTCAATCAGCCAAATGCCCAACTCTCATAATCTCTCGCTGCCTTACATGTCTATACTTATAATATTCATCAGCTTTTCGCCTACATCTCCAGACAGCCTATACTCATTCCTGCAACTTCATTAAGAATTGCGAAATGCATGAGTTAATAATACTCTTTCTTTTATTAGTGCTGTCTGTCTCCAAAATGAGATTGGGACTTTTGTACACTCGGTAGACACTAACAAAGTTAAATATGCATGAGAAATTTTTGTCTGCTTTAATTACTTAGCTTTGTTCCACTCCAATAATAAAAACAATAGCTATACCTTATACCAGGTAAATACCATATACTACTACTAAGAAATACTGCTAGGAACTTTTCCGAGATGCTTTCTCACAGTGCCTCAATCATTCGTTGCATAGCTAAATATTCTGCTTCCTTCCTTGCCACAGCCAACTAATCTTATTAAAGAAAGTTTCGATCTCGTGCTAAGATTTTCTAGGGCAATCTAGCTAATAACTAGGAAATTATGCTGGAGCTAAACTTTTCTTTTCCTGTGGCTATTTGTTTACATGTGCTTTGTTTACAAATGACCATAAGTGCCCTATCTGTTCAAACAAATGCCATAAAATGGTTTTAATATAGGTATCTATCTGATGGAACTGTTGATATGATATCCATAGGAACTCACTATACATACATGTATTGTTCATTTAAATCTCAAGTATGCTTTAATGGATGTATTTGTCATGAAATGGAGCAACATATGTTTTTCCAAGCCCTTTATGATGACACGGTATGGCATATGTTCCACACAGTTGGAGTGTTACAAGCCCTCTGTGTTATAATAATAGTCATAAGAAGGTAAACAAAATGTACCTACATATTTCTATAAAAAGAACAAAGTATGTTAGGCCAAGATGCATCCCATTCTGTGTCCCATGAAAATCTGGCTTACTACTTATAGAAAGCAAAGGCACGCATAAACGGGGAGTGACGGTTGCCTGTTTACCCTACCCTTGAAAACGAAGAGAAAATAAGAGCAAGAGCAATAAGTTGGCATCCCGTGCTTTAAATAGTCTATAAGTGTAAGTTCTGACGGTAACTCCCAAAGCTTTTCTTAAGAAATCCTGAAGGAAACTTTATGAATTAACGAGAAGGAGGTAAAGAGTCTAGAGACAGAGAGAGTTAATATCGGAGTAATTGCATGAAAAATGAAAAGTACTCACAATTGTTCGACTTCATCTCCCTTGCCACAAAACTTGGCCAGTTCGTCAATAGCTTCCTCCTGGATGACAGTGGAGTCCACGTCAAAGCAGATGGCATTGGCCTTTCGCCAAATATTCTTCGCTTGGTTCATTTGGTTCATGGTGAAGGAGAATTTACGATTTTGTGAGAGAAAAGAGATTTTCTGAGGTTCCAGTTCGGATTTTGTTGTATGAATGAATTGGACGGGGATATGCAGAGAAGTGGAAGAAGTCTTTGCTGTCTCGGCAACTCTCTGGAATGAAAAGACAGATAAGTCGACACCTCCTCTCAATTACTACCTCTCTGTTCATCCAGTATCTCTTATAAAGAGGAGCCAGCCACAGCTTGGGTTGCTTACAATGCACAAGAACTGTAATATACACGCTCAACTGATACTTGTGTGTATTATGAGGATATGACGGAACGAAGCCAAGCCTTTGACTCAAAATCAGCTAAACATCCTTTTATACAGTGCAGTCCTGTTCAGTGATGGGATGGATGGAGCTAGTTATTATCAAGAGCAGGAGCACTGTACACAGAACACGTACAATTGCTTTTATTGCAGAGAGGCTGTTGAGCAGAGATATTATTCCCTCTACCCTATACTTACTCATTACAATAATAATATTATTGCTATCTGTGTAGCCATTAAAAATGCACTGAATTCAGTTATTTACTAGCTACTCTACAACTCTAGCTCCTCCGTATCCAGCTACCAATATGCAATACATGCATGGGTTAGAGGCAGTTTATGCATTACTGTTTATTTATACAGTCCCTAGTTAATTGCCATGATTCCACGACATTTACTAACGGACGACACATTACAATGGACACACTTAATAATGGCGACACTTCCTAACGCCTC
>JAAAYG020018288.1:7367-19750 GCA_009936455.2 Tomocerus minor
GGTAAGTTAATGTGCAATTTTTTGACCAAATCTATCTTAGAAATAACTACATAAAATTTATGCATGTAAAACATCATTAGTCTAAAGTACCTAATTAAAATACATCGTGGTTAAGAAATCGGCATATAAAAATAGTTGCATACAGACATTTAAGTTGTTCACAAGAACACATCCCTACCAGTGTGATGTCGGCACAATATCTTGTAATGTCGGCACAATAATCTCTAGCTGAATAGACAAAATCAGATCTGAATGTGGTTCCTTTCCTTAAATTCGACAAAATGATTTCAAAATAATGTATATATGACATTTGGACAAAACCAGCCCCAAATTTTCCTTCGCAGAAATTCAAAAATTGTCTAAAAATAATATCAGAAAATGTCAAAGATAAAACTCTTAGAAATTAGTTTCAATAGATTAATAAGTTGCACAGATATAGCTAAATGTAGATAGTTACTAATAAATAGTCAGGAGAAAAGAAAATCATTTTCCTAAAGAATTGAATTAAATGCGAACGAGAGAATGCATGTGAGTTCTTCGATAAATTAGAATCATTCAATAGCGTCGACAAAGGGTAAAAATACATTTCATACGTTTGTTTAATATACTTGGGTAAAGGTAAAAACTTGTGCTAGTTGTGTAAGAAGCTTGAGTAAAATGGCAATAATAATAACAGAATGTAGCGTACAAAAGAATTTTTGTGCCTAAAACGGCAATGGAAAGTCTCAGACTCAAGAGAGTCCGGAATAAAATGAAGCAAAAGTACAAAGGAAGGAAGGAAATCCTTAGAAGATATATTATAGTCTATATTTATTACGCAAAGATATGAATATGTGCAATGCAATATAGAGGATTGGATATTTCATAGTGATATTTGATAATTCTGGAGTCCTGTAAATCGATGTTTAATATGTGAGCATAGAGTTTTCTCTGAGATCCTGTAGGAATGCAGCATGACCTTGTAGTGCTTCGACGATGATGCTAGCATGTATGTGACCACATTATTGATGGTACGTCTATATAGTTTCTTACGAAGGATTTTATTATCACATTTGAATTGTTTAGCCTCCCATTCCCTTGACACGTACACATAAAAGAACCAGTTAAAAAGGAAATATTATGTTCCCTATTGTGCATTATGAACCTTCTGCACAGTTTTGTTAATCAAACATAGTTTAGGAATTCAATGGGATCACCTAATACCTAAAACGATATTGCGGAGACAATTAGGAATGAAAGGAATTCATTCGATCTCACTGACACATAAAACTGCACAAACAAGTTACCTACCTATATCCAGTAAAATGTAATCGAGTGGAAAGAGAGAATGCTTTCCCAAGGGATTTCTGCAAAGGTGAGAGGTGAAAGCAGAGAAAGTTGCATTAAAATGTCAATGTGCTACTCAACCAACCCTCCTATCCTTTACGGCTAATAACTTTTCATAGAGTTAACGATGATTTCCTCATTTTTCCGCCTACAGAACATGGAGAGAAATAATCACCGTGTGTGTTCTCGGGAGGATATCAATATCAGATGCCATTCCCACAACGGGAAACCTAAGCTTTCTCCAGTTCTTAACCATCCACAGGTTTTCTATTATCATTCTAATTCTATTTATATATAGCTAAGAAATAATTAATTCCCTTTCCACATCTATTTAGCTATCATGTTATATTCAACAGCGATCTTTTCATAATAATTAACTACAAAAGATTATTGGATTAAATGCACAGATTACATGCAGATCTCCTCTGTCAACATATGATCTTTACTTGATAATTGAATTCTCATCATGGATTAGATTATGTCGGTAAAGGTTTTAATATCCCTGATCCTGCATAAACAATTTGCCCTTTATCCATTCAAAGGTCACGGTCTCCCGAAAGTTTATTATTGCTAATGAAAGCCGTGGCTTGTAGCATCTGTACGTATGAAAGCAATTTTCATTGATTTTCCCACATTTTTTTTGAAAATATTGTCTTTTCCTTGTGAAAATCTTGGGGTCAGCACTGTAAAATTACTGATAACAGCAGGTATCAATTTTTTCATATTATAGTTTCATTTATAGATAAATGATCCTCCTTGATTATTTCAAAATATATCTGAATCGGTGTGAAAATCATTTGATTTGCTGCTGTAAAATGACTGATAGTGATAATAGCAGATAATAGCAGATATAAGTTTAGGACACTTTTATTGATTGATAAGAAGTAATTTCCATGATTTTCACACAATATATTTGAATAGATTTTCTTTTTCTGATTTTCCACAGACGCTGGTAAAAATATTTTCTTACCTGAATGTAGAAGATTTGAAATCATGTAGAGGTGTATGCCGACAATGGTGCAAGTTGACGAACCCGATTTTATCCCCAAAAATACAAAATATTTACTTTACGAAAACAAGTACAGTGCATCGATTCAACAAACTGATAAAATACACTATCTATCATAATCATCCTTTCCAACGATTCACAATCCACTTCAGTGCATTCGGATTCAATTTGCTAGACAGGAATATTCAGAAGTTCTTCAGTCGTTGCAGCCCATGCATCCGTGAACTTGTTTTCCCAGCTTACAATTGGAGCGACGAGTTGACCGTAGCAGATGCTCATTATATCCTGTTTGTTCTTTGTCCGTACTTGGAATCCGTAGTGAACTTGCCTCTGAAGACGAAATTAACTTGTCAAGATCATTTTCAACTTCCAAATCAAAGGCCTGCCTATTTTGAGTATTTGAGAAGTTTTACATTGTACGACAACAATTGGTATACTCCTTCATTTGTAGTGGAATTGCTGCAGTCTATGCCTCACTTGAAGATTTTAAAATTTCGATACCCAAAACTAGAGGCAGGTCACGAAGCAGAGATTTATGACAGAAAATTGAACATTTTCAATATCATTTGCAATACCTATCGAGCAGGAGGATTACGAAGTCTCTCCTACATAGACTGCGATTGCCAAATCTCAACGATGAGGAATAGTGACATAGAAAAACTTTTGGAAATTAATATCCCTCTGAAGCAACTTTGTGCAAAAATTTTCATCGCGGACAATGGCGAGACGCTGTACAGACTCCTGGAGCGTTTCAGTTCCACATTGGGTGTTCTTGATCTTCGCATTTTCCCTGTGTTCACATCTTGGCCTTTTACATTCCCATTTTTGGGTAATGTAACGGAATTAACTATTTTTCTGCCTCACATGTCTCCGAACATTTTAGAGAAATTGCCAAACTTAAGACATCTCAAGTTGGAAAACCCAATTTACAATGATGACGACGACCATGTTGGTGGAGGGATTTCAAGGGAAGAAGAAGAACTACAACTAGCATTTGAAACCGAAGCTCACAATACTTTCGAGAACATAATCACCTTAAAAATCCCTTTACTTTCCCCCGAGTTATTTAGGGATATTATTATCAGGTTACCGAGACTGAGAAAATTAGAGGTTACGGCCACAGACGACATGATGTATGTAATCTACGAAGAGCTCCCAGCTCTTCAAAGCTTAAAACTTGTATTGTCTCCCAATTTCACGGATGCTGGCTTCATTGGTACAGATTCATCGGCTCTCACGGGACTGAAAATGAAAGACCTCATACCCCCTAAGGTTTTCAGACATCTCTACGGCCGACCTTTCATTGGTTACTTAAAAGGTAATTTTACTGACAACTCTCAATTTCACCCCAATCAGAAACTCCACGGTTTTCCTTTTCCTTTCTTTAATCTTCAGTTTCATCTTCATCAAAATACACAATTTTCCTACCTATCTATCATCGTAGCATGTATAGGTATCCTTTGTTTCTCATTTTCGCAAGGGATTGGAAAGTGGGTGTCAGTCAGTCAGTGACCTTCCAACTTAAATAAACTTATTCTATTTTAACCTCGTAGAGCTGAGGGAGTTAGAACTCTGTCTACAGTATGGACCTACACAGTGGCAACATATTACTGATGTTTCCGCAATTTGTGGTCTCCTCTACTTAGGAAAACTTTCGGAATTACGAATCCCTGAAGGAATTGATGTAAGTTCATATAATATTACTATTAATTATTAACTATCAATTATGTACATTCTATGAAGATACCTCTAAAATCTACAAATAATGAATAGTGACTCTGGATTTCAGAAAACAGAAATATTTACACATTCTAATATTGTTTTCATCTTATAAGCTTGAATATTCTGACATTGTAAATGCATGAAAATATCCTATTTCAAATTACAGTTTGGTGACAAGGCCTTTCATGCCCTCTCATATCTTCCAAATCTAAAAATCCTCTACGTTCCACCGGAGTGTCGAATTTCGATGGGAACTTTATCCAATTTGACATTAGGCTTAGATGCAGTTCAAGTCATTGTCAGAACTCCAGCCGCAGACATAAAACAAGAAACTGGAACGAATTGGAGCTACAGAAGAGTGAGGGTAAACTTTCCCACTTATATACATTTGCGAATTACTTTTCTTGTAGCCCATTGGGATTAAGAATTCTGCCTAGGAAGGAACTAGTCGTTTATGCTTTACATTTACAGTTATTTTATTACTTTCCATGAGTGTAATAATTAGATTTTATACGCTAATGTATGGCTTTTATGAACTTTCCTACTCTAGTTTGAGGACTGGTTGCTTCCCCCTTGTTTGAGTGGTTTCAGCTATTAGAATTGAACATTTTCAAAGCAAAAGTAATCAATCAAGAGACCAAAGAAACCCACAGAGAACTGATTTCAAAGAAAACGCTTATTGATACAAGGCAACAACATGTAAATCCTAGAATTGCAGACTTTTTAGATAAGTATAGCAAAGATAAAAATAAGTGTTTCAGACAAATAAAAATAAATCTCATAAATATGTTAATGAATTTATGAGCGCATTGCGAAATTATACTTTTAATTCATCTGTACAGTAACATATGGAGTTCATGAACAGATGAAACTGTACATGGACAATATCAGTAACTCTTCTACATGGAGTTACTTGGAAACTTGTTTTATAAACTTTATGTCATTGCACACAACGCGCAAGAAAACTTTAATAATGGTTCGCCCTTCTCGATTGTCACTTGTTTGTATATACTATTGTCGTCGATCCAAGTAGATAGTTGTTGTAAGTTGTAATACTCTTAAAACATTAATGTATTGCTAGACCTACTTTTCCTTAAATTATGACAGTTTGACTTTAAGTATTGCAAATATCTATAATTTTACCAAAGAAAAGTTTCCAAATCTTTCCATACTTTACATAATAATAAAATATTGACTATATTTAATAAAGAAGTTGTTCATGGGTAGATAATCATATTTAAGATAGCTTTATTGGAAAATTTGATGTTTATGTAGTATTGTAGCATACGAAAACATAATTTTAAAGTATCCTATTGAAAATTTCTTATAAAAACTGTTGAATACCCAACAAAAGTATATTTCCCCCTTATCTTTTAAAGTATATCTACTGTTTGTTGTATTGTGCACACTGTGTATGACTGCATTATTTAGTATGTACCATTAGCACAAAAAACTGTGTTCAGTTGATTTAATCCTTATGTAGAGTACGTAAAGGCAAACGGCGAATTCGACGAATCATTTGTAAACGAAAACATTATGCTTTTACATAGAAAAAGTGTGATAACATGTGTAGGTGGCAATGTATGTACCTGTGCGATATATAGTTCATTAAGGCATATATTATTATATGTATTTAAATGTTGAATAAAATAAGATAAAGTATCTTCCTATTATATTTACCCTTATCCAAACTATTATCACTATTGTATGGCATTGTATGAAGAAATTTTGCTTTGCTGGTAAAAACCAGTTGCGTTATGTCTGAAGTATTTCACAAATCATCAAACACTTCTAAAGTTGACAATATCAAATATATCGATCTCACTTAAGCGATAAGTTATTGTATAAAGCACCTACACCTTCCCATATCTTCCAGATATGTATTAAGTTCTGAGAGCTGGCATTTTTTTCCATAAATATTGCGAAAATTTCATTTAAACAAAATTGGTCAAAACGTTTTATTTAACTATAAAAGCAATGACTAATTACATCATTTATAAAAGGGCGAATATACTTTTACAAAAAGGAACCATTCCCAGAAATACCACGCACACAAAATCATTCTGTAAAAGCGAAATAATGAATAGTAATATTAGTAATTGTAACTAATGAGTCATTATTTATTTATAAACAAAATTGTGACACATTTAATAAGCCTGTAACAAATAATTTTATGTAGGCGTATTTAACTTTTGTCTTCAACAACAATTAATTACTGTTTGTGTGAACTCATTCAAAATTTTAGAGGATTATAATTCTTTACTGATTGTACATAGAATTCGATAAAAATTATAACTTTGCTGATATTTCTGATAACTGATGGCAAATGGTATGTGAATTGTGATAATATACTCGCGTCAATATTTGCTTCGGTCTCCTTTGTGCAAACAAAACGTGAACTATTGATTGTTACGAAAACAATTCTCACATTAATGCATACACATGCTATGATATACTTTTCAGGTCTCCATTGGTCTCGTCATCTCACAAATTTACAAGTATATTCGCTAATGCAATGACAGTTACAATTTTCAACTGAATTCAAAACTTCAGACATGAGACAAGTATATTGGACATGTATATGTATTATTTTATTTTTATTTCCTTATGCTATATGTTCTACTTTGCTTATCAGTAGATTAGCTTTCTCCATGCACTACCATCCCAACATGTTGTCATTCACATACATTTTTACTTTCAACGGACCACTTCTTTTATGTGGGCACGAGCAGAAGGCACTACATATCTACCACACCTTCTGCCATTACATACTTGGAAATAATAAATCCTTTTATTGGGTTGAGTTGAGTAATTGACACTAACCTTTCAATTTGCGAACAACAACTGAAAACAATCAAAACTGAAACATAAATAGCACAATTAGAATCTCAACGAATACCCGCAAAAAGAAAACACTACTTCTTTGTTGCACTTTCGATAAGAGGTAAGCTAACTGTCAAAAATAGAGTGCATTATTACATCATTTTCACAATTTCCTCATTTGTAAATGCCATTAAATACAACCTGTATAAAATTAGAATTTTAAGGTTATTTTTTTGAAGTTTTAAGAAAATGTAGCTAAAGCTATATGACTGACAGTGACTGACTGAGATTCGATATTGATAATTTGATATACTTGTAATTAAAACATAATAACTTAACGCTAAAAATGATTTAAATTGTCTAGAATCGCTTACTTGTACTTGTAAATTGTAAGTTGTTTGTACTAACGTTCGTTATTTTTTCAATACTAAAGGCCATTTTCACACGTAAATTCACTTTTGTTCAAAATAAGTGAAATAAATTAAATTAATTCATATTTGTTTTACAGATAGAAGATGATTTGTGAGTTCCTTGCCAGATGTTTTTGCTGCTGCAAAGGAAACCAAGCTTATGACTTGGAGAAAACGGAAAAATCGAAAATGGGAAAATCGGTTCAAACACAACAACCTATTGGAAGTACATAGAATGCATGCCAAGAACGTGTAAACGATGTTTTTTCCAACATTTTTATAAAAATTTTGTATGATCAACAAAAAATTAAACGATCTGACAAAATAAATCCAAAACAAAAGCCAAAATAATTAAGCGAATAAACACATTATGAAGAAACCAATAAAAATCTAATAATATAAACAGTATGAACAAACAAAAAATCTAATAATATAAAGAGCCTGAAGATATCAAAAAACCGTCAAAATTTAATATATGATAGAATTTTTACCGTTTCGGAATATGAATAAAACATATTTACTGTATTAATAACAAGTACTGGAATATGTCCACATTTAATAAAGACAAATCAGTTATTTAAGTTACAAAAACAAATTCGAAGACTTTTGGTTTTAAGTTTAAAAAAGTATATACAGTTAACTGAAAAAATGAGATAACTGTTAGTGTTACCATACACAATACAGGCTGTATAATAAATATATTTGTGTATAGAAGACTAAATTTCCAAGTTTCCGAACATTTTCCCGTAGCCGCCTCGCCCAGCATCGAAATCCTTTCGAAACTCATCACGAACTTGCCCTCCAGTCTTACCTATAAGTATTAACACAATATTATATTAGTGATGTAACACGAGAATAATCAACAAAATACAACACTGCATAGTTAATACTATTTAAAAACTCTAATTAGCCCGCTGAATTACCTCTTCCGTATTGCCTTCCCTCTTCAAAACCGGCGTCCCAATCAGTTCTAATGACGCGGTCGTCCAGCCTAGTGCCATTAACATAGCGCATAGCATTTTCGGCATCTTCGCGTTGATAGTACTCTACAAAACAAAAGCCGCAGGGGGTTTTCTTAAATCGGTCCAATCCCATAATTACTCTTTTTAGATCGCCACATTTAGAGAAAAGTTCATGAATTTGATATTCTCGAGTATAAAATGACAAATTTCCTATGTACAGAGTGGTTGCTGTTGTTAACTTCTTTTCCAACTCTGTTTGTGATCCCTGAAAAGAAAAAGACATACCACATTGATAAATTTTTTAAGCAAGAGCAAGATACAAAGCATGGAATTCACAATTTATTGTAGTATAAATTGGAGTCCAGGAATGGTGACAAGTTGTGGTATTCCTTTATATACAAATGTTTGATACAAAATACTTAATATTGACAGCATTGGCACACAGAAACATAATCCCAAAGGTTCTTGCAGCATAGTAAAGGTGCTTAGTTAAAAATTACCTTGAAAAGCTGATCACGGTAATCACTCAATTTTTGTCCAAATGACATTGTCGGTGTACCATATAAGACAGCCAGCGGAAGAAATATATCTGAAAGAGAGAAAATACATCAATTAATTAAAGTCGGTAAAAATTGAACCAATTAAGTTAACAGAAAATAAGTGAAAAAAGTTTCAAAAATGCAGGAAAAAAGTGACAGACCTGTCAAGTCGGACCAGGGACGACTTATGCTAAAATATTTCTATTGTCTACACTATACTCTTAACTCTGGTAATTGCCTACTTATTTTCACTGCCGATTGTAGTCAGTATACGGATCACAAATCAAATCCTGAAAATACAAACATAAAAATTAGTTATTTTAGTTTTTCGTGTTTACTAAATTTATAAGCATTTTTGGCTGTACCGTTGGCTTACTAGTTTAGCATAGCAGTTAGCAGTTATTTGCAGATGACCGGAAATGTCAACGCGAATTTGTGATTAAAGATATTGAGGTAAGATTTACCAATAAACCGGCACTACATATGTTAAAAAATATCGCTAATTTATGACAACAACAACTTAAATTTTTCGTAAATGTACGAACAAATACGAAATGATAGAAAGTAGCCTACGCCAACTACATTGGATTTTGTATTTTGAATCCTCTTGAGCGGGACGATTTAACAATGTATCAGATGATCCGAAAGAGGCGCATACATTGAATCTTAAATATTTATACACAACAATGATTGCTCAATCTTCAAAATAGCTTTTTTTCACGCCAATGCAATTAGCAATTGGAGGACTTTATGTAATATGCAATGTTGCTTTGCTTGCAGTAGAAATAGGAACTCTTAAGTAATTTCGAAAGAAAATATCCAATTTGCAGTAGTGTCACAGGGAACACTAAAAACTAGAGCATGAAGTTGTGCACGAGGTCTCCTCCTCCCTGATTCTAGATTCAGATACCTCTGTTCCCGCCGCTACTTCTGAAGACGGAAATTTTATCGTAATATTTTTTAATTTGTAATCGGATCTGACAATTTTTTTATAATTCAATTAATTGTTATTACTATTTATTGTATACTTCGTGTCATGTGCTTGTCATGATTTTTTTTCCATTTAAGCACAGGGTTTGATTGGGGAATAACGAAGACCGGGCCGCAGGATTCACACCGGAAATAAAGATTTCTGACAAATTCATGAGAAAGGAACACTTATGATCAAGTAACAAATACTAAAATATAAAAAATGAGCCCTAAAAGTGATGGTGGAATATACCGGGAAGTGGGATGGAGACATTTCATATACGGGGGCTTAGCTTCCTGTGTGGCTGAATCCGGTAAGGGTCAATGAAGAATCTCTAATTGTTCGAATCCCTTAAAATGTACATGGTATAAGTAGCAAATAATATCTGTTTTGAAATTTTATCAGGAACATTCCCTTTGGATACCACAAAAACAAGACTTCAGGTCCAGGGACAGCAGGCTACGCATTTGATCTCTTCTGGAGTATCCCCCGTCCGTGGAAAATACAGAGGTATGTTTGACGCCCTTATGAGAATATCTAAGGAGGAAGGAATGAGCGCTTTGTATAGAGGGTAAGGGAAAATACAATTTATGGCAAAATACGACGTTTTTTTAAATGGAATGTACATTCATTGTCATTGTTCCATGTTATTATTGCAGAATCAGTCCAGCTTTACTTCGCCAAAGTATTTATGGCACCCTGAAGTTCGGTTTTTACTATTCTCTTAAGAAGTTTTTACCTCAGGAACATGTAACATCCAATATTGTGTGTGCCGTTGCGGCAGGTACAAAGATTTCCACATAATGCATCCAGAAAATACTTGATTGTTAAAGTGTGGCTAAAATAGGCTTAATTATACAGGAATGGCTAGTAGCGCAATTGCGAATCCCACAGATGTACTTAAAGTGAGATGGCAAGTAGCCTCTTCTGCTCAAAGTATTTCCCTGTTTGCTTCTTTCAGAAAGATATATAAATACGAGGGAATCCGTGGTCTATGGAGGGTTAGAAAAATACAGAAAATAAATATACGGCCTGATCAGTTTGTGAGTTAAAGATTAACTGAAAAATACTGATGAATATGTAAATATTATCTAGGGAGTTGGACCAACTTCTCAAAGAGCTGGTATCATAGCTGGTGTCGAATTACCGGTTTACGATGGCTTTAAAAAATACTTTATAGAACGCGGCATAATGGATGATTCTCCTGCAAACCATGTAGTGTAAGTTGTAGGATTAAGTATTCGATAAGTTTTGATACTCATTCATTATTATTAAACAAGTGTGTCTTAAAGACATTTCAACTTATCTAAATTGTAATTGATATCTTTGCAAAATTCAGTTCTAGTTTTGCTGCAAGCTTAGCAGCGTCAATAGCGTCTACCCCAATAGATGTGATACGAGTAAGTTTTTTGTATTGTCCTATTTGTGTGCAACATACAAACTGAATTACGTACCACTTAACTACATACATTGGCTTTACTCTTTGTTTTGTTCCCTGTAAATATTTAAAAGTATTTATTTATTTTTTGAATTAGACTCGTCTAATGAGTCAAAAGATTCGTCCCAGTGATAGCTACGGTAGTACTGCATTTCCCGAAGCTGGCAAACTTCTTCCAACTGCTGGAAAGATTTACAGTGGAAGCTGGGATTGCTTACTTACAACGTTGAAGCACGAAGGGCCAGGAGCTTTGTATAAGGGATTCATGCCAGCTTGGCTAAGGATGGGTCCTTGGAACCTTATCTTTTTTACCTCGTATGAACAATTACTTCGACTGTATTGATATTTTAGGCGAAGTCGATACTATTGCTTAACGTGGTATTAATTGATCCGTATTCATGTTTGACATTTTTATGCAAATGAGTCACCATTCACCAATAGGAGTATATAGAGAGTGTTTAGCTTCAGTCTTAACTGCTGCTAACAGTTTTTTAGTCGAATGACAGCATCAGTAGTATTATCCCTAGTAATATATTGCTTTTGAGTTAGGCTGGTTTTTTCTAGTTACTTATGTTTTTGTTGTAGATTGTTGTAGTATTGTATGTTCTAAATATCCAGTGAAAAATGAAAATGTTAAGATAGTCGTTCGATGGACTTTGAAGAAACATTATGTGACAGTTGCTTTTACTAGCACTCTGTCACTTTTATTCTTTTAAAATTATTAACACAATTTCCTCCAGTATTCAAAGTATTTTAAAACATGTCATGATACTCCTCATTATTTATTTACCTTACCAGTTCTTGATTGGACCACGGAACGAATGTACAATTTGTTACTAGAGTCAGGTCACAACAAACCTATCCTACTAAACGTTTTAGTTAATTTTGTTCGTTGTTGCACTTCCTTTTAGTATCTCATTACCAATATTTGTATTGAGTTACATCATAATATGTGCGGAACTTAGAAATGTATTAGCCTCGTTTAATTACATGCGTTTTGCTCAAATGTAAAATGTAATTTAATTTATGTAGAGATTGTAGAGTCAGTAGAGTCATGTTTCTCATTATCAGTTTTAATGTTCTATTATAATAACTTAAAAATGTTAGTACTGTTGATTTCACCTTTTGGTGCACCTTTTCTTCTGAGCTCATGGGAACATGTAATTTTGCCTTTCGTTCATTCG
>JAAAYG020018299.1:0-11757 GCA_009936455.2 Tomocerus minor
CTTTCGCATATGCATATTTATGCCGAGGTCCTTAACTCTTGAATAACTGAGTAATTCCCACCTTTCCTTTCCCTTTGTCTGTATGAAGAAAGGGAAAACGGAAGAGAAACATTGGGATTGGACTCCATCAATTAAAACCAACCAGACGATTCAACTGAACTGCGACATGAATTGTTAAAGGGAAAGGTTGTCTGCCGAGCACTTCCCTTCCCTACACATTCATTCCACTCCACTATTTACTGCCACTTGCTCCTACTCCACTGCCACCACTTCGTCTCTCACGTCCTGCCTCTTTCCCTCACAATCCAGCACCCAGCCACGCACTTCGGAGGGTTAGCATTTCCTTTGACTTCCCTTCTGTTACATTCCGCTGATTCTATAATTCTGGAAAGAGAGAGAAGAGAGAGAGAGAGTTGCATTTGTGAGTGCTGGTTGGTTGGCTGTCTGGCTCTTGTCCTTGTGCTCACTGCCATGTCAGAGTAATCAAGTCGTTTTATGAAATATTTGGCCAAGGCAGAAGAAAGCCTTGCTGGGCTGAATGGAGGCGAGTGGCTTGGAGTGGAGTTTTGGAGTGAGTGCTGGATTGCTGCTCCTTCTCCTCTTAATGCTAGCCACTTCTTTCAAAATAGGACTCTTTTTAACAGCTACACTTCTCCTTTACTTACGCTCTGCCTTTATTTTGTACTGCCCGGGTTTTTTATTTTCACAGCCCTTCATACATAACGGCTACTAAATGTATTACCTTAAAGTAATATTACTTTTGCAGAGATTTACGATATCTTAAAAAGGATTAGGATAACAGAGCAGTTTCTTGGAGCTCAATTCACGGTTACTTTTCTACCTCCCTCCATCAACACTCCCATGACTCAAACTCTAAACAGAGATTCGAGAGCTGTGTTTCCTCTGGCATCCGCTTCTAGTCCTCACTACCTATTACCCACTTATCAATAAATTCTTAAATGCGCGAGATCATTGACTCATTGACTTTCGTTCCGTCTCAAACAATCCCTAATTAGCCTTTTTCTTAAATTGAGGATGTTAAAATTAGAGTTCTACTTTATTATTCCACGCAATTGTCAAAGATTTAACTGAGTGGCAATGAAGATAATAGTTTCCTGGAATGCAAATGGCAATTAGTCACGCACAAATAGAGCGCGTACATAGTTCACGGTGAAATGGCAGTTTGTAAGAGGGAATTTGGTTGAGGAGACATGGCAGGAAGGGAATAAGCAGTGTGCAAATATTTATTAGCTTGCAGACACATGCATCACCCGAGTGAACTCCTCTTTCTCCTCATCAACAGCCAGAGTCAGGGAGAGAGAGAGAGGAGCTTCTTCTATCTTTATTTATTTTTACTTGGCCATTCATTTCAATAAAGTCAGAGCCTATATCCACGTGCATAGTTATTGTTTGCTCCTTTCCCTCTCTGAATGAAATGTGCGTACGTGCCCT
Source organism: Tomocerus minor (assembly GCA_009936455.2). Lineage (NCBI taxonomy): Eukaryota > Metazoa > Arthropoda > Collembola > Entomobryomorpha > Tomoceridae > Tomocerus > Tomocerus minor. Next base: position 1,453 of record JAAAYG020018299.1, read on the forward strand.
GCACTACATCTTCCTCGACCTGGCAGCTAGCTTACTACCATCCGCTTCATCTTCCAGCATTTGCATTTAGCTTAGCGCACATGATGCTCTCTTATGCTCTGCTTCACTTTCTATGACGCTAACAATGCAACATCATCCCACACAGATATCGGTAGGAATTTGCCTGCACACAGGAGCAGGTCCTCATGGAACACACGCACAAATGGAGAAGAAGCTCGCATATAGGAGCGTTTATACAAAACCTGAATTTTGATGTATGTACAATGTGGAATATTTATGAATGAGATGAGTCTGTGGCCATGTAGTCACGTTAACTCACGTTTCATGCAGTGACTAGATGCGCTAAGTAGAAATGAGCTAGGTGGCGACTAAACTACACGGAGATAGGCAGCGTCACCCAATAATGTCCTAGCCGTCTGTACAGCCTAACGTTTGACTAGATATATTACATATGTAGCCATGTCATGAATTTCTAAACGAGAGCACACACAGGGGCTTTGTTAACGCTCAAATGCAAAATGGATATTATTGAGCCATTACATCATAATCCCAAAGCAAGGTGGGCTTTCTGTTTTTCCAATTGTGATCCACGTGCACCCCGTCCGCATACGTTGGGGTGAGGACTACTCTGATTAATGAAATGAATGGAGAGAATAGTTGAGGAGAGCTGTGGAGTAAGTAGAGTAGAATTGTGGAGAGAAGAAAGTTATCTATCTTAGAAAGGTGTTTGTAAGGTTATGGAGTGGAGTGGAGGATGGATTGGATTGGGTTTCAACGAGACATTATAATATCATGGATATGATTATGAATGATGAGGTGCAGAGACGGCCTGCAGGCAGTAGTGGCCTTTGCAGCCAGCATTTCAGGTTCATGTAGCCACGCTGCGGAAATGTCTACTTTCTTCGACATCCAACACGGACCTGCTCTTTACTCTTGCATGATGAATATTTATAGCATTGTAATAGTAATCTATGTTTATGGGCACAGTTGGCTGTGCGTACGGAGAAGGCCATTTTCTTCCGAGAGTATGTAGGTAGGTAGCTCGGCCCACCTTAACTTTTTCAGAGATCATTATTATGGGATTTTTATGCGTCAAGCTGCAGTAGGCAGAGAGTGCACTAATGTGAACAGAAGGGAAAGTTATCGGTGAGTGTTCCGTCCTCAGTTGAGTGGACTTGACAATGAGGGAGCAGGGAGTGCTGCTACGAGTCGACTCTGCCCCAGCCTCAGACTACATTAGATTACATAACATTAAATCGCCTTACATCACATCTCATCGCATTACATTCCATTTCATTGCATTATTACTCTGCATTAGACTGTATTAGATAACATTAGACGACGCAGCTCCACAGCCCTCACATTTACTCCTTCACGTTGCATTTAACCAAGAAAGTCAATGTCGATTTTAACTTTGACTCCCCACGAACTCAATTCACCAGCATTCAACGAAAGTGAAAAGGTCGACCAGCTCTGCGATAACCAACTTCCCTTTCTGCATGGCATAACAAGTTTGTAGTTCATAGCCAACTCATCGACGATATGGAGCACATGCCTTGGCTTTCCCTTCCCCAGACTTCCGTTTTTGTTTTTCTCAACTTATAGCCGCTATTCTATTCATCCCTCTGCCTTTTTATGTAAATAGTTGCTATCTCGCACAGCTTGTATATTGCTGGCAACTCCAAACTTATAATATGTCCCATTCAGTGCCGTAACTTTTTCCACAACGTTACTGCACTAGTAGTGGGTAGAGAGAGAGAGAGAGAGAGACAGGACAGGATTTTGTGTGCGTATAGGAAAGAGAGAATGTTAACTGAGGACGGGAAGCTATAGTGTAATGACTGGATGGAGTGAGTGAAGACTGAGCGTGGCTATCCGACTCACATTGGCAGATGAGGCTTCATCCAGCAAAAGTCTTTGTCTTCAGTTTGTTGAGAGAGATATAAATAGGGCGCAGATCTACAGACAAGGACTGTTTTATGTGCGTGGAGCATTGGCCAAAAATCCGGTGACAGTCTTTGCTCATAATTCAGTTCACAGTCGATTCGACTCAAGTCAGTCGTAGTCGAAGGGCATAAACATGGGCGTAAAACAGTTCCAGCACCAAGTCGTAAAGATATATGGCCCCGAATGAAAGACTCTAAACAAACCATCGCAAGGCTTCTTCTTTATTCTTATTTTTCCATTCTCTCTGCAAGGAAATTGAAGTACGCAACGAGACGCAATGGAGAGCAGGAGAGAGAGAGTGATGCCGTATGATTTATTATACCCGAGGCTAGACTTTGCCAAACAATACAAGGAAAGCGAGGGAAGAATAGAAGACAACTGCCTGGGTGAGTGCACGGAGAAGAAGGAGGTTCATTGAAAACGTCTCGTTCCTATTCAGCCCGTGTGCACTATTTCTCCTTGTCAAGTGGACTTTTTATTCTTTCTATTGAAAATAAAATCTACTAATAAAGCTATTCAGGATCTTCTCCTCCGCTCTTCTGCGTTGCTTGAAAAGAAAAACGCACCTGTCGGGACTCTCTTTGGTTTTTCACCACCTAACTCCATGAAATGAATTTCTCTTCACACTTGGCACTTTTTAATTGCCCTCCATGAGCCTCTTATCAACTCGTCGCCCTGTGCAAAGGGAATGAAAGTATTTATGATAGTTTTCCCATATTCTAAGTCTTATCAGCTTTGAATCTTCATTTAGGGGAAAGTCTCCAAGTGCTAGTCAACTTAAGTTATTGTTAGTTAAATATTCCCATGAAGATAAAAGGCGTGTCAAAAGATAGAGATCCTCCCCATATATGTGTGAGTGAATTGCTACATAAATCCTGAGAAATCAGAGAGAATTTAGATTTCTACTGTCAAAGGAAATGAGGCAAGGAGAATAGATACGTGTCCGTAGACTGCACTGACTTCATAGCCACCACTCCTTGGCGAGAATGAAAAAGTAGTAAAGCGCAAGGCTCTTCTTTATTCATATGTTCCTGAGTTGACATCCTGAGAACGGAGGATAGAGTCAAAAGCTACAAACATAATAGAGCTCCTGCATTAGCCTATCTCTCTCACTTTCTCTGCCTTTATGAATCTTGTGCAAGATAAGTTGCATTTAAGTACGTACGTACAGAGGAGGGACGTTCGGAGTAGGCTCCTACGCAGAACGCTGGGCCTTTAGCAAATGAAGAGGTGCAAGATGACGGGAAATGTTGAATAGACAACTTTCAATAATAGCACTGTGTCAAATCCCTTCATTTTAACTTGAGACGACTCTCACTCACATTACACGCAGAAGACGTACTATTCATTTCATTTCATTTCACATTCACTCACATTCTTGAATCAGAGCTCAGAGCCCCATCATATCATGATAGCATAATCTCCGTGAAAATGACAATGAACGAGCTCTTGTCGGAAATCTACCCCCGCGTCTCAATCACCGTCGACTACATCGCGACTCAATTCTCGTTTACATCTTCCCTTCCCTACGACATAAGACGAGACACTCACCTACTTTATACCACCATCTCTACACATATTACGAATTTCACAGCTCGACATATAATATCTTTAGACATATCACTAAAAAAGAGCTTAAAACGTGCACGAGAGTTAAATTTCTCTTCAAGTGCCTCGTCCATTTCTAAAAATCCACTTTCAGCTCTGTCACTCCTGCGGGTATAGGCGGCTACTCCGCTTTCCTTTCCCTTTACTCCTTCCAGTTACTCCTGCCTTTATTCATTCATTATATAGAGCAGCGTTTCTATTGAAACTCGGGACGTATTAAAACTTACCAGTGCGGGTTGAAACTCCAACATCTTGGTTTCTGAGACAGTAATATATATATTTATTGACTGCTCCAAAATGAAGTTACCTTTCGAAAACATTAAAAAATTTGTTACATAAAAAAAATGAAAAATAAATTTGGATTTTTAGATATTGTGCAATAACATTATTTTATGCCCTTTTATTTTTCTGTGCCTAGAATCCGAAAAAAAATATCCAATGATTAATACAGTTTCAAAAATCGTGTAATTTCAATACTAAGTTTTCCAAATAATTCCTTAACTTTTCGGTTTGAGATTATAATAATTTTTTTCAGAATCTATGATCGTACTTGGATGTTTTAATACTTCCCGAGATTCAATACGAATGCTAACATATCATAACAATTTTTTTTAACAGCTAATGCATTAAAGTCCTGAAATGCTTTATGCATAGAATTATCAACAAGCCGTATTTAAGCATAAAGATGAATTGGAAAATGTGAATTTTCCCCTTTTTTTAACATGCGTATTGTGAAATTATATGATATATTTAATCTAAACTAAATTTTTATGACAATGTAAAACTTTTCTCGGACGAAATTTAGAATTGCGTAGAATTAAAATAAGGAATCGATTAATTACAAATATAAATTTTTAGATAACTGTCTGCAACACATTTATTTATTGCTAAAATATGATTCTTCCAAAGAAAACTACTGTTTTGAATTCGACTTATAAATGTGTAGATCTTTAGTTCCAATTGGACAACTCGGTTTAGACATCCTCGCAAACAATGCATTTCGTTATTACATATACGGATGTATGAATCTATTCAATACCAACAAAGCAACACGTAACACTATCTGTAAGTCACCGGAAAAATAGTTGAATCTTTCATTGTAGAATATCCGTTCGGGTGCCATTGGACGGTATAAAAGAATTGAAGTAGTTTTTCTAGATACTGAATGAGTCTGAAGCATACGCTTATTAAATCCATACAAGGATGCTACAATAAGATTCAATTACTTTTGCTCGGAAACAGGGCAAACACACATTTTTACTGGAGACAGATCTTATTACGGAAGTGTGTGAGTTGACAATAGTATTCAGGTCAGAGCTGTTTGGACTTTTTAAGAGCAAAGTACCATAACAGATTGACTATATTAAAAGTCCATAACCCTGTCCAGTCAACTCAATGATATATATTGAGGGCGAGGGCCGATATGTAAGTCATGCCGGAATACTTCGAAAGAAACCTAAGTTTGAATTTATGGTACCAAAGTTTGAGCTAACTTCACTATCTTCATGGCATCCTTTACCCCATGCACCAGGGGAGTAGTCCAGAATATTCCAGATTGACAGTGCGCAGTGACTCAAATCCACATGTAATTTAAACCCCGAACCAACACATTTATGAAATGCTTCGGAAGTATGGAGAAGACTTAAAGTTAACGACCACAATTTTTAAATTGTACTATGCTGGAGACTAAAGAGGAAAGCTGTATAACTTACAAGTTAAAATAAATATTTTGATAAATGTTTTTCCCATGAAATATTTATGTTGTTGTCAATAGAAATTAGCTGTTTATTCTTATTCTTATCAATATTCAATGTACTTGGGCATTTCATACATTTAAGGAAACGCAGATTCGCGTTTGGTTAATTGATTGACCATCAATTAGTTTTAATTGGAATTTTTTAATATTGTCTACAGAATATAAATACCTATGAGATTTTTTCAGTTTACAGATGATTTACAGATGACGAAATAATTGTTATGAAAATTATTAGATGGAACTTTAGTTTGAAAAATGGAAGATGGAAAGATCAAATTATAGGAAAGTAACATCGACGTAGCAATCTACGCAACAATGTGCAGAGCACAGCAGAAAATAAATGGCTGTACTAAATATTCAAAATGGTTAGGTATGGAAGGAGGCTATATGCATATCGTCGTTAGCATAAGAGTTTTGGAGAGAGGGCGGTATTTGACATAATTAGCCAGTTGGTGTATTTGCCTACTCAGCAAGAGAAAAAGGTTCTGATTCCATCTAAATTGCCTTTCTTATTGACTCATTTATTAAAATGAAGTGCGATAGTGAAAAGGTGTATATTGAAGACAAGAAAAGGTTGACTGGTACATACGACGGGACTCTAGTGCCATTACTATTAGTAAATACTGCCTACTTTGGAAAATAGATAACTTCCCATCCCAGCTATCAAAATGACATCCAATTCAATTAATAAGGGAAATGTTCTACCAAGCGAATTTCAAGAATCGGAGGCAGTAACGTGCGATGAATACACAGCTATCTACACACAACCAACTTCATAACAAAATGTCTTTTTACTGACAATATTGATGCTTTTTTGAGCCCACTCTGCCTTTACTATTTCTATAGCTTTTTAATGAGAAATTTCATTTATCTTTTCTTTTCTGACTACCATTGCAATTGAAGTTTTAATTGTAAATATTTTACTGTCACACTAAACAGAGTCAATATTAAATGAATTTTATTTCCACTGGAGGACGCAATAAATGTTGAAAATTTTCATGGATGGACTTCATAATACACTAGATGCATAATACGAGGGGGTTCAACATGAACCGCGAACAACCAAGATGTAGATAAGATAAGATAACAACATTTTTAAGGTAGTGATCTTTGGTTTCAAATAGGAAGACCCTATTAATTCCATTATTTTCTGTTCTCCCACAACAAAATATTTTGTCAGAAATTAAAAGCATGGATTTTGGCCGAGGAAAATGGGAGAAAATAGTCTACTTACCTCTATTGGTTCTTGAGATAAAATTATGCTCTCAGTTCATATTGAACCCCCTTCGTAAGTATGCTACCGAAATTGAAAAGATATCTAAAACATTGTGTATATGATAGCTCTCAATACTACTCAATAGTTTCTTGGAGAAAATGTCTAACACCTCATTCAAGCCTATAAAAATAAATTTCATTAAATAATAAAGAGCGTCTGCAAACTTTGTTGAATGTGAAAATTGCATTTAGTAGGTCTTAACAGTTGTGCTGTATTATGAATTGGAATCTTTGTAAAGAAATCTGATGTTTGTTTAGACACAATTGAGAAAGTCAATCCGAAATTAGTCACAGACTTCGAAAGTCTGGAGCGTGAATGTTCAAAGTGAAGTGGAATCAAAACTTTGCCATACTTTGGAGTGGCTTAAGGCTTGTCGTACCCCCACAAAGGTATTTTCATAATAAAATTTCAACTTCTCGTATAATTCAAGAACTAATGAACAAAAAAATAGTCGTTTTCACCATCCATTCCTCCAGGATCCTGGAGGTAGGAAGTGTGTAACTTTTTGTTAGGGTCATATATGGGGTCACAGGATATTTTTTTCCAAATATAAAATTTTTGTTTTAGAAAAAAAATCTTGTGACCCCAAATATAAGCCTAACGAAAAGCCAGAAGCATACGATCCTCCAGGATATAGGAGAATTAGGTGGTGAAAACGGCTCAATTTTTTGTTCATTAGTTTTTGAGTTTTGACGGAAATGGTGAAAAAAAGTGATTTTTTTGAAAAATTCCTGTGACCCAAAATATGACCCTAACAAAAAGTTAGACACTTACGACCCTCTTGGAGGAATGGGTGGTGAAAACGAGATTTATTTTGATTACTTCTTGAGTTATACGGTAAATTGAAATTTTACTATTATAATGCCTTGTATTATTAGTACTATTGCTGACATAAACTAATAATTCTTCTGGGAAAATTTTAAAATTCTTGTCGCAGGGTATACTGTCTCCCAGAAACGTGGTAAGTACACCTTAAGGAAAGTGGAATTGGAGGAAAACAACTAGGTACTTACCAATTTACCATTAACCTATTGAAATGCTTACTGAGGCTGACGTTCATTGACTATTAGCTTATATAACTCCTTTAGCATCCAGTAGCAGACAATTTTATGGCAATGGGTTGTATCGTGTTCCCCAGTGTTGTGCTCTGCTACGGTGAGCAGCAGTCAAGAAAAGATTCTACCAACTTAGATTACAAATCAATTGCCAACTCAACGATCACAAAACATGTCAAGCATAAATTTAATCTTGCTTCAGACTTCTCTCTGTCCTGAGCTTGTCCTCATTTTCAATTTTTCGTTCGCATAAACATGTCAAATATTGAATTGAAAAGATAAACTTAGACTTCTAGCAACTCTAGCCTTTCCTCTTATTTATAGACACATTTTTAAATCTTTACTTTACTATATTATGACTGGAAATGTCTGCAGTAGACAATGGAGATGGAGCTCATCTACAAATCTGTTCATAATTAGTTAGGTCGACCTCTCAAAACAAAAATTATCCTTAGCTTATCTCCAGGGCGGAACGTTTCGTTGCAATAAAGGCATCAAAGAAATATATAAAAAAATAAAACGCCCTTGATATTCAATGAAATAATTTACAACGCCCATCTAAGACTATCTGGATTTATTATCTTTTGCCTTATTAACAACAGATGAAAATTAACATTTCGTAACGCACCACATAAAATATGTAAACTTTTTTGTAATAGCAATTTTGTAAAATATGTATACACTTAATTGTATTAAAACAAAGTTACAATGGCGTTTAGTACTGCGAACACAAATGCATGACTAGATTATATAGAATTCTCGGTAGTGGTTGCAGCTAAAAAATAGAATTTTTATCGTGTGGACGTAGTCTAAGAAAGGGAGTGAAAGAGAAATGGCTAATTTTGACAGAGCTTATGTCAAAATGTAATCGAAATCCTTGCAACATCAAACGCTGATGCTGTCTCTCTTTTCAATTAAGTAGGCAGTCATACATATATATTATACACAACATCACATTACATCACCAAGCAGATTGCATAACCAAACAAACAAAGCGTTTCCTACATCCTATACGTTACTTGTATAGGCTTGTAAAAGAAAGTAGGTGATTGTTCAAATGAGTTCTGTCAAGTTTTGTCAACTGGAAAACAACTCTTAGCTTGTTTTGTTATCAATTCGTTGGGGAGAGATTAAGAGTTCTGAGCAAATGGGAAATTGCATAAACGAAGAATTCTGGCAAGGCTTAGTCGATTAGTGTTACAAGGGAAGCACCTGACAGTTTACAAAACTCAAATACAGATTTCCTGACGAAGCCCTATTGATATTGTGGTTGCTCCTGCTAAGTAACATTTGGACAATTCACTTGATTGGGTTGACAGTGTCAGGCTACGGCCAGTGACATAGGTAATTGTTTTCGGTTGCTGATTTTGCTTTGTGTTGGAATGGAGGGAGTTGAGTGAGTAGTGTATAAACATTGTGACGGTAGTGCCATTTAAGTCAATTTATTCGGTGAAGGTGAGTGGGTCCAAGCTTTCTGTCTCACGTTTGTGAACTGGAGTCAATTTCTAGTATAGACTACACTACATTGGGCAGGGGTTAATGTATTCAGTAGGATTTTTTCCAATTGGTCGGATAGGATTTAATGGCTCAAGTTAGGCAATTACTTTTTTACTCTCCCCAACTTCCACCTCCACGTGTTTTCCAAAAGTTGTAGAAATATTTTCAAAGAGGTTCTACAAGGTTTACTGTCTGTTAATGTACAGGTTAATGGCTTTTTGAATAACCCCGTCTATGTACTTTCCAACTAAGTATTCTACAGGACGAAATATTGAAGCCACGTACATCGCAACGTAGGCTAGACTTTGATATCCTTGTGGTGTAATGCAATAACTGCTTTCATTTTTCTCTCCGTATTTTTGAAGGCACTCTGTCGAGTCAGAGTCTATGCACTTGATACGTATTCAGGCTACATGCCACAAAAAAAGAGGAAAGCCAAGCTGGAAAGAAAGGAAAGGAAAAGCGAAGCAATTGTGCTATAGCAAGACGGCTGGAGATAGTTATACGCACGTACAGGGGTATCCCACGTAACAGCTCATTCATATTGAACACAAAAGGTTACCCTTCTCATGACATACACTCCATAACCAGCATGTCAGGCATCAAACCACAGCTATGGATATAACCATGGCAGATCCCAACTGCTACACACAAATAAAAAAGCCATGCATAGACGACTTACACGACTGTCTCACAATCAAAAAGATCATGGGTAAAATATATTATTAAATTGCGCTCAATCAAAGGATAGACACACACTTGCTAGTTTCTGGTTCGTGAACTAGAGAAGAATGACAAACAGCGCTCAGTAGAATCGCGGACCAGCGCATGTCGCTCGATTTAGTTCGCGGCATGGTAAACAGTACTTCGTTTGTGATTCGCGAACCGATGTCAACCAAATTAGTTTGGTCACATTTTTTCAGTTATTGCCTCAGTTAGGTCGCTCAAATTTTCTAGAGCCAGTTGTTTAGTTCGGTTCGTTTTGCTGAAGAAAAGTAGTAAGTGTGACGTAGTATAGTAACTCTCTTCATAGTGATGCAGCCTTTAATTTTGATTTCTTAGAAAGACATCCGTTAATGTACGAGCAAAGTAACGTCTAGATGTTTTAAAAGGAAGCTTACCTTGCAATGGAGGTATACGTTCAATCTATTATATAGCCGACGGAA
>JAAAYG020018299.1:11857-25620 GCA_009936455.2 Tomocerus minor
GTAACGTCTAGATGTTTTAAAAGGAAGCTTACCTTGCAATGGAGGTATACGTTCAATCTATTATATAGCCGACGGAATATTGGAGTCCTAAATTTGGCACTCTATGGCTGAATACAATGTCTAACATTCATCCGTACAATTTTTCCATCACAGTCACTGATTCAGATCCATCTGTAAAGGAAAAAAACCTTGGCTATAAATATTATTTTTGTTTGATTCTACATTTTTGTACAAAATAATATTTCTATAGCAGTAAATTATAAGCAAAATCATCAATGTTTATTAACACGCACTAAAATACCTAAATAGCCAATCCAAAAATGGATCTGTCATTGACGAATTAGTCTGCGTCTTCGTAATCATGTAATTAGTCTTGCAGTAATATATATTTTTGCCGAGAAATTCTGCAAAGGAATATGAGGGTGGTTTCTGTTATACTAAGCCTTTCACACATGCGCCCTCCGGTCATGACATAAAATTATGTCTATGAATTGTCGAAATAGTCCGTAACAATAGTCTCATTCGCTGTATCAAAGTATAGGAAAGTCAGTGGAGATATCTGTTGTCCCCCAGGATCCCAATTTTCTCTCTATTGAAAGATGTCATTATGCTATCCTTTCATTGGAAGAATTTTACGGCCTGCAGCTTTCTTGTCCATTCACTGACAATACGAAAAGAGTTCATTTCCTGATAAATAGGAAGAGCAATTCCGACGTCTTTGAAAACTTATTTTTATTAATTTCAAGTTTCCAGTTACCTGCGTATTTCGTCCTTGATAATATAATGACTATGTAAGTAGTAATTGAAATATTTCATTTCACTGTGGTGTGCTATTATATTCAAAAGAATTCCAAGCCGTTCAAAAAGCAGACTTTAAGAAGGCAAAACGTTAGTCTGAGCCAAATTAAATTCTTTAATTTTCTTTGTAGACTTGGAAGCGGTTTTTGAAGGTTGGCGACTGTTGAAGTATTTGAGATAGTTTTTGTTAGGGAATGATAATGTGGATTGGTGTCACTGTGAATGCACTTAGCGAGTACTATTTCATTGGAAAGGATGAGTGTGCAGTAGATATCTGTGCTGAGTGAGGGAAGAGTTCTAAGAGTTGCTATGCACACTATAGACAGCCGGGCGTATTTGATTTGGCTAATGTTGTAAATTACATAATATTATCTGTAGGTCTTGTCAAAAATGGGAGGGGACGGCGTGCACACAGATCTGTGCTGAGTTGGAGGAAGGGAAGAGAATCTGAAAAAGTTATTACAAAAGCTCTTTGCCTTTGCCTTGCCTACTATTTAATTACAGGAGAGGCCCAAGAGCTAATTCAGCCAAATTAGAGTTCTCAGCTCCATTTCCTTTTTATTATGTACTGCGTCTATAGATAAGTGTAAGTGGATTCTTGTCGACTGGAGACGCTGAGGAGTGCGAGTCCACCTGAACGCTCTTCTCCTCTGGCTCTGTTAATATAATAAATCCGATATACACTTGGCAGGGCCTATACTTGAGTGGGGCGGGTGGGGGCTATGGATATAGGGCCACCGTCAGTTTGGGTGGGCGGGGCGGTAGCTTAATTTTATATGCGACGAGAAGTGGGCTTAGTTTTGGAGCACAGCTAAGTTGCTCTATTGCCTCGACTCTTCTTTTCTCCTGCTTCTGTTAGTTAGTTAGCAAGAATAAAAAGAAGAGCTCCTCAAGAAAGTCGTTGACGTTTTTAAAAGGAATACTTTCATTCCTTCTATGATTCCTCTTTGAACCAGTTGAGTGAGACGACTTGAATGAGCACAGGAGAGCAAGGACTCTTCACTCATCTTCAGACTGGCGTATACATATCTCTTCTGCACTAATGGCTCTATCTATAACGTCATAGCACATGGATACGAGAAAGTGAAGCGAACAATTTCCACTTGAATCCATTTCGGCACTACCAACACACTCCACCACTACACTACAAACTGCATTCCTCCGCACGAGATCCATGTCTGCCCGAGTAGTCGGGCGTCCGCCGCCGGAGAAGGCCCCGTCGTCCTATCCGCTCCTGCTCTCTCTCTCTTTACTTAACTAGGTACCTCATTTGGCCACGGCTACGGCTTCGGAAGACAGTTGCACTTTCCTGTGGCCCGCCGTGTAGCCGCTCAAGTCCCTTCCTACTCACTGCCACCCTCGATTCCAGGCCACTTTCACTCCGCTTTCATTTCAACGGAGTCTCGCTCTAAATGCAATTGCGAGCTAAACGTCATCCGTGTCCTCCTTGCTTGACTGAGTAGTCATAAAGGGAAATGAAATGACGTCTAATCAGCACTCTTTGTGATAATGCCCATTGATTTCCTTGTTAAGACTGAATTACGTAGCCACAGATCGCAAAAAAAGTCTCCAGAGGTTCCTGACTCAATCAGCCTTCTGCATCCAGCTCCCGACTGCTTCATTCTGACTCATCCGTCTTCTGTCATCAGTTTTTTGCCGCCCTCGCTTTCCTCTACCTCTCATCCTCTATTGTTCTTCTTCTTTGTTTTTGTCCTATGTTTTTAATCATCTTCTAATATAATATCATCAAAATATGCCTGTCCAATAAATAGCTCGCTTTGCCTTTTCCCCGAATTCTTCCTCACACTTACATGGACATTGTTCAAATGACGCAATTAATTCCTGATCGCTAATAAACATTAGGAACCCCCTTGTATGCACAGCTTTATTGTTAATTAGAGTTACAAGTGCTGTCTACACTTGATTGCCATATTTATTATGAGTGGTTCGGCCAGTGTACTACAATGTCAACGAAATGAGCCGAAGGATGTTGCACTGTGGGTAGATTTTATCAAATACCAAGTTGGTATGCCAAAAATGTTCTTGAATGTTGGAGGAGATGTAGCTGCTATTATAGGCAAATATGGATACACTTACTTTGCTCCGAACATCATCAAAACAAAGTCGCGCTATGTTTATCGTGCATAGGTACCGTAGTTGTTCCTAAATGTAGACTAAGTTTCCAGATTTACTTTCATTTCGAGGACTTTTAACTTTTAAGAGTCCTTGTCAGTTCTCATTGCTGACCAAAGTCATTATTCCCGGGTTTTATTTCATTCTCCAACTATCAAACAACTTTAATATTTAAGTCGACTTCAGAGATCTCCGTTGATAGCACACTCTGAGCTACTCTTACATTCCAATGATACTTCTCTTTGATATTTTCCAACTTCCTCTCCACTCAGTTCTGAGTGGAGACAGGACTAGCAAAATTGGGTTACTCGGTTACTAATTGCATACTTTAGTCTTAAGGGCATAAACTCTTGCATAGTACTCAATGCCCTTAGCATTAAATAAACACGACTCTGTCGGCAGCGTAGAAGCAATTTGGGGAAATATAAATAATCTCCTTTCTGAACATAATTCCTAAGATCAACAACATAATTTTCCCTAGTAAAATCCTTAGAAAAATGTTTTCAAAACAGTAGATGATGAATAATAGGTAGCTTGCTATATGGACTGCAAAGAAAGAGTCAGGAAATCATATTATGGAGTCGCTTAAGAATATTGATGCCACTTAAGAAGCCCTGGTTGGAGCGGAAGTAAGAAGCTTCTTTGTAAAGATTTCGTTGTGATTCCGGATAGCGTAGGGCAAGAACTAAGTCCAGGGAAGAAGTGAGTATATTTAATGTATAATCGTCGCCTATATATAAATATCTGGCCCGTTCTCCACGTTTGCCTCGTGTTCCTAATTCTGTATGGATGGTTGTTGGAATGGTACAAGACATGGCTGTATATTTTGTGGTCGTTGATTTGGTAGATTGGTGAGATTGAGAGACAATAGCCAATCTGTGCCTTCCTCTAACGCCTATCTGTTCTTGGTGGGTTTTCTTTGAGTGCCGAAGGATTTGATATTACTAGTCGTTAGTGCATGGTGTGTGTAGGCAGTTGGATTACACATGGTAACGGAGGGCAATTAAATTCAGTTGGTTTTGTTGGTGGATGTTGATGGGGTGCAGTTCCCCTTTGTGCTCGTGGATTTAGTGAGTGGAAGTAAGTCTGCCAGTGGATCGACATTGGAAGGAGCATCTGCAGCAAGACGCTCGTTCCACTAACTAATAAATGGCTATTTGTTCAGATCTCATTCCTCCGTTTCATTCACGCACTTTCTCCAAGGCTTTCTCCATCAGTTCCGTCGATGGCTGTGTGTGCACATCCGTCCGTCTCCACTCACTACACACAGAGCAAAGACGTTGGAGCTCTCAGGGCATTCGCGCCCTCCTGGCTCTCATTGTTAGCCAAACTGTCGAAAAGTATTTAGCGGCTAGTGTGTGTCTACGACATTGCAACTTCCTTCTCTGACTGACTCTCCCTTTGATTCTCTAATGAAATGCAATGTAGTCGTGCAGTGTAGGGAAGGATAACAGGAGATAATGTCTGAGCATTTAATTAGGCGTGTGCTCCCATTAAGCCGACTCTGTGTCTGCCCCTCAAATTAGAACTACACCACGACAGACGGAGGGGGGATGCTCCAAAGATGTGTCCACTAACTAAGGCTCGGCAATTGCCCATCTCGCCCACTCCGCACAAATGCATTAGTGAGGAGAAAGCTCGCATTGAAATGCAAAATACTATTTATTCCCATCTCGAGCAATATGGCAGTAGCTAACTAGTGGGAGACGATTAGGAGAGGCTAATTAATGGGCGCAGTGGCTGAACTGATCCAGTTGTGTATTGTTATTAATTTCTGTGGCCACGTCGCAAAGCTGCCTCCTCCAACTTCACTCCTAATTTGATGTAATTGATTCTGAGTGTGGGAGAGGACTGTCTGTATTTAGATGTGTGAGCAGAATTCTTAAATTGATTGCGAGACTCGTTAAAACTTCACTCTCAAACAAATGCCTTTAGCTTTGGTAGGAATGCTGTAGTTTAGTTGGAGCTCTCGTCTCGCTACGGGAAAGTTCCACGAGGGAAATGGAGCACTGTGTGCTGAGTGCTGTGTCCACATTTCCTTTTTATTTCTTTTGTTTTCTCGTTACTTGTCTCCTGGGTGGAGGGGAGAGTGGACGTGAGCTTTGAGGTGAGAATTGCAAAGAGTTCCCAACTAACGGAGGATTTATTTGGCCATGTGCCTCCTCCTCCCTCGCACATGCAACCTGCCTGCCCACCTACCACCCATCCCTCCACACACACCACTTCCCCCACCCAACAAGGCAACGGCGACGTAGAACCCACTCCTGGCCTCCAAGGTCCACACCTGTGCACTTACTTGACTACAGAGTGTGTACAGGCAACCATCAGCCCCAGCGACCGAAGAAAGAGAGAGACTCTGATCTTGGCTGACATTTGAGCAGAGCTGAAGTCACTGGAATTCCGACAAGTTCTCGGCTGTGGATTACTTGACTCGTCTGAGAGTTGTCTCGCCTGGAGAATCTTTTCAGGTTTCTCGCTAAAGAGTCTCCAAGAGGCAAAAACGAAAGCTTAAGGGGAGCTTATGACTTTCTTTAGACAAGCTGCTTGGACTAAGGTTTCTCTGCCACCCTCAAGTCTGCCCTGAACTATTTCTCCGTCCCTCCGCCACACGAGCCCCCCTCTCTCTCTACTGCAACTGGCGACGTAAATAGCAAAATGCCCACCGCAGGGCCGTGCCACGACACCACCTGCAATCACTTCTCCCTCTTCCCTTACTTTCTCCTCAGCGAAACTTTCTCCACTCAAAGTCCCCAAAGAGCCAACTCAAAGTCGAAAAGTAACGTGAAGGAGGCTGAGGGCCATGGAAGTGTCGCGAGCTCATTTCGTGCCTGCGGCGTCTTCCTCGACTTTCGAATCATCGCCCTCGGCGCGTTCCGCCGTCCCCGCGTCTCCCCATCCCTGCACTGCACTTCTTAAGAGACTCTTCTCGAGCTCTTGACTCTGCAGTCCGTTCTGCCAACAGTCGACTTTCACTCTCTTAAGCCACTCTGAACACCGGCACTGACTCCATTATTCCACGCCTACATCTTCGACGACACGGAAGAGAACTCTTCCCCCACTCGCTCTGTCAACGTTCCAGTTCCCTCGACGTCCAAACTTTTACAAGGGGAGAGTTCTGCACGCGCTTAGAGTCAGGAAATTTATGCCGTATCAAAGTTATGATGTTGAGCTGGCTTATTATAAATCTTGGAGACTTTGTTGACTCAGCTGTTGTAAAAACGGAGGAGAGTAGTCACTCAGCACCATTTTATAAACAAAGAATAAAAAACTCTCCTAGTGCTCCATGTAAAAGCTGAGGTTTTTTTCTTTGTGGCAATCTGTTTAGCAAGGATTCTACTTAATTTACAGCCATTGTATGAATTCTGCCGCTGAGCACACACTTGCTCCGTCGATGGCTTATCATAGTAAATATTTAAATTGTTGTAAATAAGAAGAAATGAATGGGGAATCCTAGAGCATCCTGTAGATGCTTTTAAAGAGCATCGCATTTCTCAGGAAGTGGATGGATTAAATAAATATGTACGGACAAAGATTTAAAGAGAATTATCTGCTCTTTTGTGGGCGTACCTAGATGCAGTGTAATGTCGGCATATCTACTGTTAGTTAGAAACCTAGCGTCAGTCAGGATCTGAGAAGAGATTAGTGTAAGGCCCGTATAAGAGGAAATTACTTTTGGAAATTCAATAAAAAGGGGGCTAGGAGCTGAATGGGCTACTCTTAATTACAATTTATCATAAAATGATTTGTAGGAGCGTTGACATGAGGAGGAAAAAAGGAAGTTGCCTGCCTGCCTTTCGCTTCGTAGCGGATAAAAGAGAGAAAAAAACTTTTGAGTGTGCGAGGGAAATATTCGGCCATTTGAGCCGAGGAGATTATGAGTCGAGAGTTATTAGGAGAGAAAGGATTTGGTTTGGAGCGAGCGTCTAGGCCAGGAGCCTCCTTGCCTAACAGAGGCCTGCCATGGAGCTACGGGATTAGACGGGCGGGTAGGCGGGCAGGACAGCTGCCCACCTTGGCTCCTTGCTTGGCCTCCTCCTCAGAGTGGTGAGGAGAGGGCCGCGGAGACTTCCCCCATCACCGAAGAGAGACAGACAGGACTTGCAGCCCTAGCCGAGCAGCGGAGTTAAGAGATCCCAACTTCTGACAAAGAATTCTTTTGTGAAGCCAAAAGGGAGCGGATAGGCCCGCATGAGACCGTGAGCACTTTCACTGGAACTTGGCTGAAAACTTTATTTATTTGCGATGGCCAAATGCCTCGGAGGACGAAGTGGGAGTCCTGCCTGCTGCACCGAGGAAGTTGGAGGGCGAGGATATGAGCGAGGCCTTATTCCCGTATGCCCGCTACGTACGAAGGGCCTATAGTCGGAGACTCCAGGAAAGTTGTGATCTGCCGTTCCTTGTGCTCGACGCCGTCAAAGTTCAGGTGTCCAACTTTCCTCTAGTTTACTGCCCCATCCAAAGCTTTTAACCCAGATACCTTAGACATTCACACATACTTAAGTGAGCATAGCTCACCTCACTTCAGACGTTTGCGTCGGCCAGAGCCGGCCACTCTATGCTCCTCTCCTAAATATTTAACTAGAGACATAGCCCTCTCCGCCTAACTATTATTACAACGTATGGAACTGCAGACGGAAATCTGCAATACTTTCAAAAGGATGAGAACATGTCCAACTTTTTCTTTTATTTCCCGACTTCTGACTATCTTCAAGGCATAGTTTCTTTTCCCTTGCATACTTCCTACGACTACTTCAAATTGACGTGATTTTATTTTATTTTCCTTGAAGTATGGCAGTTCACCTACTTACATTCACTAGCGCTGCGAAAATAAATTATTTACTCAGCTTTCTTTGCAAACCCCATCAAAATTACAACACAGCTTGCTTAGACATGAATCTTCAAACGATTTCCTTCCAAATGTAACAGTCAAACTACATCAAATTGTTTTGCAATTTGTAAAACGTCTTACATAACACTACCTATCTCAAATCTCTGCAAAATTGAGCACTATTTTTTACGTCTGTGTCCGTTTCAATTTTTAAATCATGCTTTTAAATAACTGTATAGAAAAAATTGCAAGTACCTATTGAGTACATGATAATATTTGGCATTTCTTAAACATCCATTCCGTTCAATTTCAGACATATAATTTTATAAGAACAAATAAAAATTGGAGTCTAAAGCTCACAAACATAATGGTAAGGGTATAGGGCAGAAGTTAAAACGTATGATTAAAGACATTAGCTACACTAACAACTTATGGTTAAGTATAGCTCATTGGACTGCATAGGTGAAGCCTGAGTGTTTATCGCACAACTCGCTCGCTAATTTCAATGTCTGGAAAATGAGTGGGGTAAGACGGAGCTGAGGCTGAAAAATCTCTAGAGAGCAGTAATAATGAATGGTGGTGCTCTTCCCTGCAATTCATAAATAATAGTTTATGAATGATTGGTTGGTTGTGTGTGAGAAAGTCACGTTATTTATTGCTATACACTGATCTTGTTGGAGGCTAATTTTATTTTGCTCAATTACCTGACGCAAAAAGTCGTTTTTCAACATCTTAACCACGGCTAAATAAATGGGGGCATGATAGGCATAGCAGGATCCAGCCTTCTCCTCTGCTCGTATGAAGCCACGAATTAGGGTATAACTTTGTACAGAGTGCAGCAGATTTTCCACTTACTTTGCACTTTGAATAAATAAACACGAAGGTCAAGTCACGTGCCAAGTAAAATACACTGACAAGAGGAGGAAGGTTATTATTGGTTTGTTCTGTGGTTCGTTTGTAGTAAAGTGGGGAAGGCAGACATGGGGATACGAGGCTCTATGTCTGTGAATTAAACATCAAATCATGTCCTAAACTTTTTGAAGATGATTTCATGGCTGAATGAATAGTTTGCCACTGGCAGAGGAGAGAGGGCTCGGATCAAATCATCCTCTCTCGTTTCACTGAATAGTCTGGTGGAATGAATATAATTTATTTAGTGAAAAAGCAAAGTGGAGTGACATGGAGCAGGAGGAGAACAGAAGGGATTGGCTAATAAATACAATTTCCCTTTTTCCTCCCTTTCAAAAGAAGAGTTAACTCAACTGTTAAATTCATCTTCATCATTCATCAGTCTTTTCTTGAATAATTTCAGCCGATTATCTTTCATTGGAGCAGATTACATTCTATGAAGAGCATTTGACATTGTGCTCCCTGTCTTTCAATCAACATCATAGTAACAACACAACTCCTCTGACTCTGCTCAACCAGCTTCCTTCAAATCCACAACTGCCTCCTCTTTCATTTTTATACTTCTCAGCCATTGCATTCACCAATTCTAATTTCCTCTCTTCCTACATCAATAAAGCAGTTCGACTCACATCTTCTCTGAATCAAATCCCAGATCTCGCGGAAGGAAATTTTTTCACTCAACTTTATAATGAATAAAAGTAACTGACAGAGTCCAGCTGCTCATTCCCACAAGATAAAATTATATGATACTTCACTTATATTCAGAACGGATCCTGGCACCAGGATCAACTCTCTCCTTTTTCCATATGGAATTATTTCAGTTCAGAGAGTCTGGAGGAGGTGAGAATGTACATCGCTGTGCTCCTGCTTGGCTTTGTGCTAAGTACATGGTAGCACTAGCACTGCTTGCTTATTTTATTTACTCCAGCTCCTAATGCTTGCTATGGCTCTCTCTGTCTGAATGGATGGAGTGGTGACTGAGCTTTTGCTTTTAATTTTTAATTATGTATATTGTAAGCTAATTAAGCTTTCAGTAGTTCAGCCTCCCATTTTGCTGTAATTTTTTAAATTGCACAATTATAATTATAATTTCCGCTTTAACTAATAATAAAATAAATCTATAATTGTATCCTGCTTCATATAGTCTTGTTCGGATTACGTACTTAGGTAGAAACGGTCAACCGCAGCATAATAGTGAGAAGGTCACCCGAGTATAAAGTAGGCACGCCGTAATATATTTTCTGTTGCCGCATGCAATGCCGTAAAAGCCGTAAATGCCTTAATATATTATGTATGTATGTATAATTTACATACATACATATATTTACGGCATCTACGGCAATAAACGGCAGGCCGCATATACGGCACACTCGATACTCTGAAGGTGACTAATAATTGTAAAGGAAAAGTCGAATTATTCTGTGTTCTTAACAATTTAAAAGTACAAAGGATCTTTAGGTTTCTTAATTGTCCACTGCCTCTAATAAGAATTGATGACATCCAATTCATATTCTTTATCTATACAAGTGTCTAATCTAAATTGTGATTG
Organism: Tomocerus minor; assembly: GCA_009936455.2. Taxonomy (NCBI): domain Eukaryota; kingdom Metazoa; phylum Arthropoda; class Collembola; order Entomobryomorpha; family Tomoceridae; genus Tomocerus; species Tomocerus minor. The sequence goes on from JAAAYG020018299.1 coordinate 22,075, forward strand.
CTGTATTTGTTGAAAAGGAAACAATTGGGTTGTTGGGAGTTTAAGCGCTGTTTGCGTGTAGAAAACTATTTATGTAGCTGCAGGCATAAAAGTATTTAGCCACAACAATTTTGTGGGATGACTGATTGAGAAATCACTGTTCACCTCGTACTACTTCTACTCGTGTATTTAGAGGAAAAAGGAAAGAGAGAATTTATGACACTAACGACGTATACAGAAAACGTGCGAATTCCGTGAGGGAAAATTGCAGTAGTACAGTATAAATAGATGTAAATAGTTATCGTTAGTCGTTAAGTTCGACAGGGACAATGAAACATTTTATCGTGGAGAGAGTTGAAAAAATAGAGACTACATCTACAGGCACCAGTGGTGTTGACTGCAATCTAGAGCAGAGTTGAAAGTTCAATATACATATCAGAACTGTAATTTGCAGTGTGGCTGGCATGCAAAAAAAGTTGAGTTTAATTTCGTTCGTTGTAGTGTGAGAAATAAAGATGGATAGTTGGTGGAGCTAAATGGCACACTAAATGCACCAATTCGTGGAGCCATAGAATAGGAGAACGATTAAATGTTCTTTGGGCTAAATTTTCCAAGGCATTATAATGAAAATAATTGAAGAGAATATTATTTTTCTTTATTCATATATATATGAGATACGGAGCGGAGTAATAAATAGAAAATCAATAAAACTCGGATTTTTAGAGAAAATAACTGGAGCACGCAAGGTCTTGGAGAATGAATCCCTTTACGGAAGAACGACGATCAAGTAGGTACGCATCGCTCACACATACATGCTACATTTGCAACTTCCCCAACGGAACCCAACCGAACCAGCGATTTAAATAATTTTCATCGAGCCGAACCGAATCAGCACCTTGAAAAAATTAGACCAAACCAAACAACCTTGAAAAACTTTGAGACAACCGAACCTTGAAAAAGTTTGGGTGAACTGAACCTAATGGAACACCTTGAAAAAATTTAAGCGAACCGTGCAGAATTATTACTTTAAAAAATTGAGGGAACCGAACCGAAGGAAACTAGTGGGTACCTTGAAAAAATTTAAGCAAACAATGCGGAATCATTACTTTAAAAAAAATTGAGGGAACCGATCCGAAGGAAACTAGTGCCTTGAAAAATTTAAGCGAACCATGCGGAATTATTACTTTAAAAAATTGAGAGAACCGAACCGAAGTACCTTGAAAACTTTAAGGGGACCGAGCGGAACAAGTACCTTGAAAAATTTGAGGGTACCCGTCCAGATTCGGTTCGATGGTTTTACGAACCATTATTGGTGGTCTCCGAACCAGGAAGTTGGAAGTGGGACAGATGCTGGTACGGGGACTGCAGGCACTCCACTCCATAGAAAGTACATCATAACTGACTATTGCTGGATATGGAGGGAAGAAAAGTGGGAAATGATGTGGATGGAGAGGGAGACATAAAGGCAAAGGAGCAAGAGCTCGGCCTAAGTAAAAAGACGTGTACATATTAGGCACATCATCACATTGTGATTTTGAATAGCCTTCTGCTACAATATGCCGGCTGCCATCAACACTAAATATACCATACAACAGAAATGTGCCAAAACTACAAGCCATCGCTCCTGCCAACCAAAGTATGGCACTTCATAATGTATATGCACGAAATTTCGGCAGAAGAGCCCAGCAGCTCCCTTCGTCCACGGAATGCAAATCCTCTTTATTTCTGTACTACAGAGGAATATGATATTGCATTCTAGGCTGAAGGCACGTGAGCAGACAAATAGTGCATTCCACTTTTTGCTCGATAATAATAGCCCCTCTCTCACTCTGCAGTGGCAACTTATCAAATTCCGATCATCTGAATAATAGCAATTGGAAAATATGTAAGTACTTAGCTTGCCCTATTGCGACGAAAGCTCTGCGGCGAAGGCACTTCTACAACAAATCACCAAAAAGCCCTTCGACTGCATCCATTCAAGAAAATCCTAGAAAATCAGCATCCGATGTTCTCACATTACATGCATGCAGTGACATAGGTACACATGGCTAAATGTAGCTGCTAGTGGCTACACTTTCATCTGGGCACAGTTAGCAGAAGAGCGGAAGCAAAACATAAATCCGAATTTGCACCCCTGAGGACAGGGTTTCTGTTGCAGCTCTGCTACAAGGACCACTACAGATACGCCTTCAGAGATGAATAGGATGCGAAAAAGGGACATGTCCTTTGTTGGTGATCGCTTCTTATTAAGGACCACCAAGTATAGATATAATTTGTTGCTCATTCCAGGACCTGTTTGCAGATGAGCAAGGTGTACTCGTCGACATACAACCATTCGCCATTCACGACTATGTAGATGACTAATTGTAAGTGAGTGAAATGAGTGGTGCGTAGAGTGCGTCGTTGTGGCAGGAGATAAAAGTCTTTGTATTGGATCTGGAAGACAAGGTTTTTAAGTAGGTAAGTGAAAGAAATCTCCTGACGTGAGTTTCACTAAACTGAAGATAACGGAATTGGAGGAGAGGATGAGATTCCCGTCGCGGCAGCAGTTAATTACACGCTTCATCGTTTGGCTGAAGCCATTTCAGTCGTGGCATGAGAGAAATCTTATTTGCACTTCCATTTATCTCCCATCATCAACAAACAATCATCACTTTTTCCATTCCCCCTTTTCTTTTGAACTCACTCTTCCTTCCGTCCTCTTGTTCAATCTCCTTGAGTGACTGAGCCATCTTCTCATACCGTTAGTGTGTGTGTGTGTGTGTGTGTATGTGTGTGTGTGTGTGTGTGTGGCTACGGATGAGATTACGCAGCCACATACATTAATATTGCATTTCCTTCCCTTACAAATATTTGAAATGGCAGTCCTGCCCTTCTACCCCAAACTTTATGTCCGTCTTTCTCTCTTTTATTATTACTTCCTGACTGAGCACAATGCACCTTTGGCTCAGGAATTATGCACATACTGCACATTCTCGTATGTTCCGAGTTCACCCAACTCCCATTACACTTTACCTCACCATCCATCCGCTCATAAAATTCCTCTGATGCCCTTCTCATTTATTTCTTGCATCCAACTATGGCGCTTACCTTGAAATACACATTCTATCCTCCTTTTAGTTACCCTCCCATATCAAATATAAATATATGAGTAGTTTTACGGCCAATAAAATGTAAGTATGATCTACACTTTCTACACGATGAACAGAGCATGAAACTAGATCATATCTAGTCCACAGTTTAGTATTCAGGGGTTTACATGGAATTACGTACATTAAGTACTCCACACAACATCTTATGCCTCAAAGATATTCAAGATATTAAGTTAATATTATTTATTTTCCACAATAAAATTCTGCTATCTTTTAATTAATTTAACACAAAGGACAAATTTCTCCATTTTATTTCGTGACTAAGCTATTAACCGAGAAAAGCCACGGTGGGTTTTTCTTTTCTACGAGATAATCGATGCAATAGAGTGCAGTATGAAGGAGCCTTTTGAAATAATATGCAATATTCAATTCGGTACTACCGTTTTAAAAGAAAGCGAAGATTTCCGAGTTTCAA